>SNQJ01S0072895.1:78776-92838 GCA_010110895.2 Picea sitchensis | reverse complement strand
ATCTTTCGACCGAAAAAGTTATTTAGTTCAGCCGAAAATTTGTTTTTCGAAAATTTGGAGACTCGATTGTCACGAAAGTGTAACCCACCTTCGTGATTTCACCCTTTTATCACTGCACGCCATGCCCAAACACTTACCCCACACCACCTCATACACTTACATGACCTGGATTGGTTGTCACTTGGGAAACACCCCAAACTTAAGGAGGATTAGCCCAATAAGACACCTTGAGACCTTCTCCAAACATGACTTGTTAAATTGCATAACATATTTGAGCATTTGTCTAGGTAAAGGGGGGTTTGATGCACATGTTTGGGTAATTTAATTATTGGATATGATTTGCATGTTATGATCCTTGTGACTTATGTACCCCTGGAGGGCATATTTGTTGTTGTTGCAGGACTTTTCCCGGTGGATAGGTACACATGGGGGAATGATTAGATCGGACCTTCATGGGGATGAAATCCCATAGATGGATGTTGTAACCCCAGCCAGGGGAAAGAAGACATAAGATATTTTCACCAGGAAGAAAGAAGGACGTTGCCCTTGGAGACACCCTAGCAGGCCTAGACCTAGGGTGATCTTTCTCTTCCACTTGGACGTTGACCTTTGAGAGCGCATGACGTCACCATTATGACCTTGGACATCATCCAGAGCTAGGGTTTGCATTTTGAGGGCATTTGTGTGCTGGATGGCATGTGTGGGCATCATCCATGGCCTTTGGAGGCCAAATGTTTTGCATCTGGAGCCTAACATTCCACCTTAAGGGCATGACATCACCCTTGGAGATGATTTTAGGGATTAATTAATTTTATTTATGTAAAAATTAAATTTTGATGTAAATTGGCGAGGTCGACCTTTATTTGACCTAAAATTAATTAAAGGTCATTAGTTTTATATAAATAGAGAGAAAGTACTCTCATTTTTTTCATCATCACTCATCACACAATAAGTGTGGTTTGAAATTTGCACCCTATTTGGGACTTATTGGATGAAATAAGGAGGCACACTTGTCTTTGAGGCTAAAATTTGCAACTTGGATCATTTCTTGGTGAAGTTACTTGGCAATCTAGGGTTTTATTGCTTGATTATTCTTGGTGAAGTGAATCTGCAATTTTTCATTTCATTTTGAATGGTTATGGTATATTTGCTTATTCATGTTAAAGATTATGAAATTTCTTGCTTGACAAACCCTATGAGTAAAAGACTTAAGTTAATACTTCTTTACTCTTCATTTGCTAGACTTTACTAAGGTGATTTGACTTAGATAAACTTCTAAAGCCCTAAACATTAGCACTTTATAAGCCATTGTCTAGTTATTGTTGCTCTTAATAACTTTCAATAGTCTAAGGAAGGAAGATTCGCTAGGGCCTAAAATTGCTTACTCTCCAGTGAATTTGTCTTTAGGGTTTGGATGTTTGGGGCCTTGAAGTGCCAACTCCTCCTCCATCCACCTCTTCTCCTTAGACAAGTATAATCATTGTTGTTGCTACCTCCAAGTGAAAACTGTCACCTATTGACTCCATTTCCCCATAAAGGAACTAGTCCACCTGCTTTAGTGAATGATTGATCAAACAAACACTCAAACCTTCTTCCTTGAATCTTTTGCTAATTTCTACTAACCCTAAACTAGACTAATTCACTAGTTAAATTGATGTTGTTGCAAATCACTGCTACAACCATACTAATCTACACTAATTTGTTGCATACACCTACATAACTTGCATCTAACTCACTCATAAATTGCTTGTGATAATTGCCAAACAATCTACTAGATAAATGCTAAGTTTACATGATGTTTCCTTGCAATTCTGAGCACTAATACTTGTTGTTGTTACAAAAGATTGCTACAACCATCTAACTGCAACAAATTCTCTACAACATTGACATTTAATGCTAGCCAGACATTGCCAAAATTGCTTGTGATCATTATTCTGCCTAGTTAAAGCTACGTTTTCTTGTCTTTTTCAAGCAATTCCAAAGCATATTTTTTGCAGCTGTTATAAAATACTTATTGTTGTTGTAAACTATTATATTGCTGCAATTTTATATTAGCTACCTTGTTTTTCGAAGGTTCATGGTCTTATGAAACACTGACATCATTTTTGTACTTGAAAGCTGCTATATTTTCTTTGTTTTCTTGTTCTGGGTAGGTACACTCCATCTCTACTATTGCTTCATCCCTTAAAGACTTAAATAACCTTTTGACTTGAGTGACCAGTGAGAGGGGGTATTCTTGCATCCTTGCCTTAGTCTTATCAGAGCTTTAGGTCACTAGGGATGTCCCCTTGAAGTAATCTTGATATACTCCTAAACAAAAAGGGGTTTCCTATTAAAATGATAATGATATGTCACCCCCTTGTTACGTCAATCTTGCATCACTTGCCACAGATTGTGTGATAACAATACTCTTTATATCAACTTAGTGACATAAACCTCTTACAGGCAAACAAACATATATTTTCTAACACTTTTATAGGCAAACAAACATATATAAGTTTTGGTAGAAATGGTGGTATGACATAACCATTTTTTTTTTCATTTTTAATAAATCCCAAACTTTATTAACTTTTTTTCCAAATATATTTTTAATTTTCAATAATTTAAATGATAAATTTTATAATTTTTGTACTATTTATAATGGATGTTTAAAAACAAGGCACAACCGGGAGTGAAAATGTACGTCAATGATTTTAAAAATTATATTTGGAGTTAAAAAATTGCATGACATTTTTTCGGATTTATGGAATTTTTGGATTAGGTATAATTAAATATGTAAAGGAAAAATATGCATATAAAAATCACAAGTAAAGAATTCAAAAGTTGCTATGTCACTTTCCAATTTCAAAAGAAATAGACCAATTATACAAAACATAAATTGCAAACTTAAAAAATTCATGACCAGATATTAATCTTACAAAATATAGAAATGGATACCTGGCCCCTTGCTTGGCACGGACTAACCACATTTGGAACTGCAAAAAATCTCTAGTTTACTCTTTCATTTCTTCCTAATCAAATATTTTAGGAAAATATTATAAAATAGACCAATAATATTATGAAATCCACACAGTTATTTTATTTTTGCAAACTTGAAACGTGACCCGATACACACTGCATCACATATATGCAGTCCAGTGGTGACACACCCAATTTAACCGATAGACGTGCTTTTCTGCTTGGCTTGTCGCTTGAAAATTTTTGCGCTCGTTGAGAGCATGACATGTGACACGGCTGTCCAAGATTCCATGTGGACGTCAGTGTCATCCATGGTGGCACCCCTGCCTTTTAACCGGCCGCTGACGTGAATTAACAACCAGATCACAGGACCCCGTCGTCGCCTAACAAAGAATGGTCGTCGTGGTTTCGAAAGAGCTGGAGCCTCAAACGCCCGTCCTGACGCGATGCGTGTAAGAACTCCTGCGGAGGAACAATCACTTCCTGCAGCAGGAACCTGCCATCTTTTCTCAGGGGCTTCAGGAAAACACACGGCTGCCCATTTCTCGCTATGGAAGGCAGCGGAGGCGGGAACTTTGAGGCACTACCCGTCGCCCGGCTCTGACCGCCGCATCTCTTGGCTCCCACTGGACCGTGACCCTGAACGCACACAGCCGAATTCATGACGTTCTCTGCTCCGCCTTCGACAATGGCATCGTAGGAACATTCAGTGTCACTTTGTAATGCCCATTTCTCTTCTTCATCGTCTTCGCCACAAGGCTTCATAAGCGAATCAGACTCCGCAGAACAGTCCTCCCTCTCCTCTGAGCTCTCGAAGCCCAAACTCTCCGTGCAAAACTCAAGACTGTAACCGCGCTTGAGCGCACTACTGCACGGATTCTTGCTCAGCGGGTAGATCCCAAGTGAACAAGGCCGAGCATTAGCGGGCACCGGCAAGTCCCCCAGAAGCGAATCGAAAGATTTCTCGGGCTGACATAAAGACCAGCTATCGACATAATCCTCAGATTTCTTCGTACAGCCTTCAATATTATCAATACCCAATTTTGAACTAATCTCCGAAGCAGTACCGTCGCCGGCCTCAGATTTCTCCGTCATCGATGACGGCAGCTCGACCAAACGCACACCAGAATTATCACTCTCAGGCACTCTGAGGACGTTATTAGGTTCAGAAGAATGGTCGAATAACAAATTCGTCAACTTGGACGGAAGATACCAAGGACTGCCGTGTTTGGGGTTCTCTTGAGAGAATCCCAGATATGTGGGAAAGCTCTTGCACAGACTCATAATCATATCATTAATTCAGGCAGCTGCTGAGCTGATTAATAATGGTGCTGCAATGTGAGGTCCTCCATAGCGGACTTCTAATATAATTCGACGCTTCATGCCCTGAGGAAGAAGATGAATGGTACGCTGCTGCAGCAACAGGCCCGAGGACGAGGACATTTTATGATAACTATAGGCATGGAGCAAGTGCTGCCTGTACCTCCGACGAAAAAAACACAAAGCAGATTTCCCAATTAAGGCCAGGCTAACTACATCACTTCCACCTAATAGAATACGACGCACCGACGGGGTATCCAGCAGAGAAAGAGAGGGATTCGCTACCATAACCGATCGCGGCCGGTTTCACGCAACTGGTAACAAAAGTTAATGCATCGGCGAGAGTGGAACGGCCAAAATGTACACATGGTTCGTTTGTTGGCAGAGAAGCCATTTGTAGGGTGGCAACAAGAGGCATGAGCTACGCCAACAGGATTAAACAGTCGCGCTAATTATTCCGCTAACGAAAGTATGGAGTAGTGTTTCCGGATTCTGCATAGTGACAACCTACGACAGCGTAGGGATTGCCTAACCGGGAAGATAAACGCATCCCGGCGAACTCAAGGGTCACAGCTTGGCGCGGTGCCTGAGATGATCCGCCACGCTCATACTTGTAGTCGCCACGTTGGCGATCTCTGCCATATTTTGTTTCGTTTTACATTAAGGAAAAAGATAAGTGGGCGATCTTTGTCATATTTTGTTTATGTTTATATCCTTGGTTTCTTTTCGCATCAAAGAATGAGATAAGTGCACAGATTTCAATGGAATTTCACCATCAATTTGATTTAGTAAGAATTTTGTATGTAATTATAGTTTAATTTCATGGATGAGAATATCTTTAAATTTTTAACCATTTTAAAAACGATTTAAAAAAAAAAAAAACATTAAAAAAATATATTTTATTGAATTTGAAAAATTTGAAAAATTAAAATTATTTATTCATTAACTCATTTTTATTATAATAATAATAATTTAATTCAAATTCAAATATTTTCATACAAAACCCCTTTATTTATATGATAAATATCTCTTCACTACAATTATTTAATTTACAAAACCCTTTTAAAAATGATTTAAAATAAATAAATAAATAAAAATGTATATTTTATTTAATTTTATTTATATCATAAAGATCTCTTCATTACAATTATTTAATTTACAAAACCCTTTTTAAAAATAATTTAAAAAAAAATAAAATTATATTTTATTTAATTTTAAAAATTTGAAAAATTAAAATTATTTATTCATTAACTCATTTTTATTATAATAATAATAATTTAATTAAAATTTAAATATTTTCATACAAAACCCCTTTATTTATATGATAAGGATCTCTTCATTACAATTATTTAATTTACAAAACCCCTTTATTTGTATGATAAGGATCAAAGGTTAAAAATGTTAACTATCCTTTGGTTATTTTTAGCGATCAAAATAAGTCATATAGTAGAATGTTTAGAGTATTGCTTTTAACCTATTACTTCATTCTTTATTTGTATGATATGGATCTCTTCATTGCAATTATTTAATTTACAAAATCTCTTTATTTGTATAATAAGGATTAAAGGTTAAAAATGTTAAGTTATTTTTAGCGATTAAAATAAATCATACTCTAGAATGTGTATTGCTTTCAACCTATTACTTCAATGTTGAATGCGTCACCTCCCAAATAAATACAAGGTAAATAATACCAATGAAAATATGTGTGTTTTTTTAGAATATATGAGCTTTCTACAAAGTTAAAAATGAGGAAAAAAAAAATTGAAAAAATGGAAACTAGGTTGACATCTGAAAGTGTCTTTAGTTAAAGAAATAATATTCTTTAATATAAATTGAAAAAAAATCAAAATTATTTAATTTAATTTAAAAATAAAATAAAATTGAAATTATCTATTTATTAATTCATTTCTTTATATTAATAATAATAAACAATAATTTCATTTAAAATCACAATATAAGTATAGATCAAATGTTGTTATACAAAACCCCCTAGTTTGTATGATAAATGATCTCTTCATTGCAACTATTTTACTTTGAAGAAAGTTAAATGTTTTTTTGAAAGGTAAAAAATGCTACTTACCCTTTGGTTAAATGTTCTTCAAGAGTTTCTCAAGGTGTTTACCAAGATTTTCATGATGGTTGCTTAAAATGGTAAAAAACCTAGAGTACAATTTTTAGAGTATTGCTTTCAACCTACCCTTTTAATGTTGAACTTGTGACCTCCAAGAAAGAAATACAAAGTAGATGATACCAATGAAAAGATGTGTATTTTGTATAATAGATGAGCTTTCTACAAACTAAAATGGAAAAAAAATTAATTGAAAAAAATGAAACTGTGTGACATTAAAAAGTGCCTTTAAAAAAGAGTAAAAAATAGCTATTAGTTGAGTGTCTTTGATCCCTTGTCCCGGGTCTCATACACCAATTTGGCGTCTACCTTATTCTTGACCTTAAAATATATAACCACCTTAAAATATATAACCATCATCATAGTCATCACCATCATCTATGTATGTATAAAAAAATTTATTATTCCACATTTCTTTATCTTTTTATTTTTAATAAATATAAAGAAAATAGATTTATATTAAACTTGATTTAAGTGCTATCTTTTTATGTCTTTTAATACTTAATAAATAAATCATAAATTAAAATAAATCTAAATAAATTTATAAAACATTTTACTTAAAATTTTTACTAATTTTTAATTTTGAAGATGTATATCTTTGAAATATTATTTCACTATAAAAAAATACAAGCATTATATATAGGCATTTAATAAAAAAAACCTTTTTCTCCAAAACACAAAGAGTAGTTAAGAATTAATATTTTCAGTGTATTTAAATTTAGGGGAATTAGTAAACTAGATGCAACCACGCATAAGCTACATCTAATAAAAAAAACTTATAATTTTTTAATAGGTACTTACCTTTTAGCCGATACATAATTGACCATTATGATAGTCGAAATTTGAATTTAAGTAAAGAGGATAAAAAACTTACCTTCTAACCCTACCATTTGAAATGACGAAATTAATCTCTTCTTACCAAAAACATAAATAAATAAAAATAGTTAAAATACAATTTATTTTTCCAAGACACAAAAATAACTTTCAAATAGTTATAGATAATGTTTATCTTGTTCATATGTAGTTTCATAGGGGTACGTAGAGAATGTTAGGTAGGCAAGACTCGAATCTGGTCAGTTGCATTCGTAGACCATCTTTTCAATGGCAAGACAAACATTCAGGATGAGAAGAGTGTTAGGTACGCCAAAGTCTGGACCGGCTCCGACAACAGGAGTCCCTTCTTAATGCAGTGACCCTGAAGTCACATGTTCATATATTCATGGCACTTTTATTTTGTTACACCATGTCCTTCAAGTTTCTTTATTTTCCATGAAAAGATTCTCCTTTTTGCGTGTGAAAGAAAGTTATCGGTTAGAATGACGAGCGAGAGAGATTTGCTCCTTGAAGTCACATGTTCCTGTATTTTGCTACACCGTGTACTTCATGTTTCTTTATTTTCCCAAGGAAAATTCTTCTCTAAAACAAAGTTATCAGTTAGGATGGGCCCACACTACAACGACTTTGATGGGAGGGATAGATAACTACGTTTGTGGCCATACTTTACTACCATAAAATTCAGCTTATGGCGTGGGAGCTCAACGTTCTAAAAATATACATTTATCTTGAATGAAGTATTCAAACACAATCTCCTATGTTGTTGCCAAGAGGACAATGACTTCAAATCATATAACAAATAAAGATGCGGTATGTGTTTTTTTAATAGGTATTGATGTCAAGGTCACCTAAAGTTTAATATAATATTATATTAAGAAGTACTTGCTAACAAAAGGCTATTTCCAAGATTCTTGCTCAAGTCTCTATAACGTATTTAAAATAAATAAATTTAGAGGATAATGATCATTGGAGAAGAAATTTTTGAACACAACTCCAAAATAACATGATGAATAATCAATACCAAGAATATTGATACTAACTTTCCTTCTTAAGGTGTGATGTGAATATGGTCTTGGGTGCCTTCCAATGTAAAATCCTCCAAGTGGGATGAACAAGCATCATTACTCATGCAAATGCTCCAAGTGGGATGAACAATCATCATTAATGAGGCAAATTGGATTGGAAAAAGGAATCATTGTTATTTATGTGAAATCTTCCAAGTGGGATGAAGATGCATCATTAATCAGACAAATTGGATTGGAAAAATGAATCATTGCCATCTTTTAGATATGAGAAAGTTGCATGCACATCTTTTTAGAAATTGTAAATGACTTTTTATTGTTGGTGCTACTTTCAACTATAACTTAAATTTTCAACTATAATTTAAATGATATATATTTGACATATAGACATGTCTAATAAGTATTTAGATTAAAGTAACTAAGTTTTTTCTAAAAATTGAATGATAAAAAACATGTTTGACATATAAACATGATGTTGAAAACAAGTTCATAAACTTGCTCGAATACTTAGTATATGTAAGTTTAATTAGATTTGGATGTTAACAACCTAACAATCTAACTATAACCACAAACTAGTTATCATATATAATAATGAAAAAAAACCACATAACTGTATCTAAACATCTTCAAATTTAATCACACTTCTATTATTTAAGACAAACTTCTTAATAACCAACTGCTTTCAACACTCAATGAATGTAATAACAAACTTGCACAACCAAACCTATACATGAAGTTGGAACCAAACTCTAAAGTACTCACAAAGAAAATGACAATGACTAATTAGCTTATACTTTCATTAGATAGGTCATTAACTTATACATTCATTCTTTACCCAAAATTTTATTATGCAACTAATGTTTACTCTTATCTTTACTCTTTACATTTTAATATTGAAAATTTAAATGAAGCTCCATTTTAAGATGTTTAGCATAGAATCAAACCCACCAAACTTCACATGAAATAGATGGAATTTGGGTTATTTCAAACTCAACAAATTAAGTATAATTGCATTGAGAAGTTATGACAACTTTGATTGTATATAATTTTCAATCCTTGATGTGGGTAAAAAAGAACTTATGATCTAGAGATTTTGTTAAGCATTAAAAAGTTGATGAACAACTTAATGAACCGTGCAAATATTAAATGTGGTATTGTCATGTGTATTTTTGATAAATGATAAAATGATAGGTTTTAATGATTTTGGTGTAATGGTGATTTTGATGATAAGGTAAATATTAAATGTGACACTGCCATGTGTATTTTTGATAAGTGATGAAATGACACGTCTCAATGATTTTGGTGTAATGGTGATTTTGATGATAAGGGAGTGTTATAGACTTCATTATTTCTCTCGCGAAGATTATGAAATCAAAGTTTGCATAATTCCTATATAAATTAAATATGGTGCATGGATAGTTGCAAACATATAAACCTAGTGAGGTTTGTATCACGGGGAAGCAAACCCATGAGTAATTTCTAAAGGAAAATGCATGATGTAAAAAGTTAATGGTGAATTGTTTTACACATATTGGATTTGATCAATTAGAACACATTATATTGGTGTAACGTAGTGTCTTGTGACATTAATAGACGATGACAATACAAATAGCTAAGTGTATTTTTGATTTAAAAAGTTTGAAAAAGACACATTTAGAAGATATTGAAATGATGAGATATTATAGAAAAGATGAGTATAAACTTTTGACATTTTAAATTTATTATATGGATTAAGTAATATATGGATGTATTTAAAAATAATATTAATAACAAAAAAATTCAATGTTAGCTATAAATAAAATGTTTCAATGTCTACCTTAAGTAAAATATTTTTATATCAAGATTATTTATATTTTTATATCTATTTTCCAATAAACAAGGAGTCTCATACTAATTTTCTTGTGACCTTAATATATATAAGTAAAAAATTCAATTTTTTTTATAGATACATGTTTTTTACATCTCAATATTAAAAAAAATTATTATTAACAAAAAAAAATTCAATGTGGATCATGCATAAAATATTTAAATGTCCACTTTAAATAATCTCTCATTTATATATATATATACACACAAAGTCAAAAACAAAATTATGGTTAAAACATTTCAATGTTGTGTTGTTCCATATGAGGGAGATGTAGATATAGATAAACACACACACACATCCGCTCCATTAATGTCAACTCCATGTTGAACATGAAAGGAATTACACATCTCCCTCATACTATATATATATGATGATGATGATGATGATGATGACGAATAATTTGGTTTATCACACCTTAAGAAAGGTAAGGAATTACTTGGTTTGTTTTAAAATTTCATTTTTGTACTTGAAAAGCTTTAAGAGAAGCTTTCCTAGAATGCCATAGCTTTGATGAGATAAAAGGTTATGAAGGTTGGTATTGTAACACATATTTTGAAATTGCAATTTAATGTGGGTGTATGTAGGACATTCTCTACATACATACTTTTGTATAATAAGAACCAACCTAGATCCATCTTAACTTCGAATCTATCATGCATATTAGAGAGGGATCAAGTCCATCAAGGGGAAAACTTATTTTAGATT
This sequence comes from Picea sitchensis, assembly GCA_010110895.2. Lineage (NCBI taxonomy): Eukaryota > Viridiplantae > Streptophyta > Pinopsida > Pinales > Pinaceae > Picea > Picea sitchensis. The sequence continues at coordinate 82,004 of SNQJ01S0072895.1, read as the reverse complement.
AAAAAAACTTAAGGAAATGTTTTCACCTAGAGGGATTTGATCCCTATCAATATATGATAGATTCAAAGCTAAGATAGATATATGATAACATAGAAGTATAAAAATACAAGTGACGAATTCTAGGAATTAGGAGCATTTTATTATCCCATACATATTATCAACATAAACACAAAAAAAACAATTTACAAAAAAACAAAAATTCTAAAAAAATATAGAGACATAGGAAGCCCAACCAAGTAAGCGCACAAGTTATCTAATAAAACACACAAATACAATTTTCAAATCTAAACCACTTAATTTTACAAAATATAACCATAAAAAAATGATAATACTACAATCATTCCAAAAAGAATTGGATGAAAAAAATGGAGCTACTATACTATCTCTAAAAAAAAATAAAAAAATAAAAGAAAAAAAAATACTTCTTAAAATAAAATAACACTATTAATATTGTTTTTTAAAATTAAAATAAAATAACACTATTAATATTGTTTTTTAAAATTAAAATAAAATAACACTATTAATATTGTTTTTTAAAATAAAAACAAAATTTCCCTACTATTAATATTGTTTTTTAAAATGGTCTTTGGAAAGTTAAAGTAAGACCGATTTAAAATGTTTAGAAAATTAAACACATCAAAATTCACATAAAAGACATGGAATTTGGGTTATTTCAAATTCAACAATATTAAGTAGTAGAACTACATTGGGAAGTTATGGCGACTCTAATTACATACAATTTCCAACCCTGGACGTTGGTAAAAGGGATCTATGATCTAGAGAGAGTTTGTTAAGCATTAAAAAGTTGTTGAACAAATTAATGAACCATGTAAATATTAAACAATCATTAGTGATATGCAATTGCTATGTGTATTTTTGATAATGATGAAATGACACGTATACAATTGTCATGTGTATTTTTGATAATGATGAAATGACACGTATACAATTGTCATGTGTATTTTTGATAATGATGAAATGACACGTATATTTTTTTTTCGAGGTGTAATGGTGATTTTGATGCTAAAGGGGTGTTAATATTATGTACTTCAATTGGTTAACTAGAGCAAAATATTTGCATAATTCCCATATAAATTAAATATGGTGCATGAATAATTGCAAACATAGAAACCTAGTGAGGGATTTGAAGTGCGTATCATGGGAAAGCAAATCTGTGAATAATTTTTAAAAGAAAATGTATGATGCAAAAAGTCTACGTTGGATTTTTTGCACACATTTTTATTTCATTTACAAGAACAAATTTTATTAGTACATAGTAACTTATGATATTAATAGATGGTTATAATATAAATATCTTGTTTGAAGAATTTAGAGTAAATGTAAAAATGTATAATTGTACTTTGGGTTTAAGAAGTTTGAAGAGTTTAAAGTAAATGTAAAAATGTATAATAAGGAGACTTAGAAGATGATTTTTTGTGGATCAGAGGTGATAATTCAAGATCCCTCACTATAAAGAATACTTATCAGGCTTTATTATCAACTTAGGGTTTATCTAAAGTTAGAGGGTGGAGACAAACACTATGGAAACGAGACCTGCAACTCAAAGTCAACCCGTTTATAAGATTTTAACTTGGGAAAATCTTCAAACTAGAGGTTGGGAAGGACCTAGTCACTGTCATCTTTGTTTCCAAGATAATGAAAACACCAATCATCTCTCCATTCACTAAATCAGTTTGGGAGAGATTGGTCACGATTCAGAGTTTCAAAAATTGCTGGGTTGGGAACACCATGACTGACTATTTTAAAAACTAGATGGAGGAAAAGTTTGTCCCTACATTGATTGCTGCCCATATTTGTTGGTTTATTTGGTTAGAGAGGAACTCAACAATTTTCGAGGAGATTAAGCCATCTATCCACTCAGTGATTTATAAAACCTTGGGCATTCAGAAAAGACAATTGACAACTCAAAAGTCTGCCCCTTTGCGAGTTATTATGATTCCTACACAAAGGATTACCAACACAACATGGTTTGATGGAGCTTCCCAGCTGCATGGCCTAAAATGTGGGGATGGTGGAGTCATTAAAACCCTAAACTTAACAGTGTATAAATGGGTTTTTAATTGCGGGGGTGGCACAAATACTAGAGATGAGTTACTAGGAGTATGGGAAACTCTCAAGTTGGCTTCACATTTGTCTTTCCACAGACTTCAAGTCCTGGGTGATTCTAAAGTAGTGATTGATTGGCTATCCAATAGAGGTAGACTTCAGTCAAGTACTATTGAGGGTTGGAAATCTAGAATAAAGGATTTAATCAAATCCTTCCATGATATTAGTTTCGAGCATATCTACAGGGAATACAATGTGGAAGCTGATCATCTTTCAAAGCTGTCATTGAGGGAACCAAAAGGCCGAATCACTTTTTACCAATGGATTAATGGGATTGAAGGTCCCAAGTGATATCTTAGTCTTTACTAAGTCTACAGTCTTTTCAGTTTGAGTTCTATATTAGATAGCTTGATTCTCATCTATAGGCTATTTTAGAGTATATCATAGACAATTTTGTTTTCTCAAATGGTTCAGATTTTGTTGTTTTGAAGATCTCTTCTAGATCCTATTTGGTTCCATTGCATGTGATCAAAATATTTTAAAGGGGAATGGAGTTTCCCTAACCTCTCCATTTTGGGTCTGTCTGTCTCTTGTATCGATCCTAGTCATGGATTTTGAAGATGTAAACAAATTATATTTACTAATATAATTGGGCAATTTTTCTATTGGAAAAAGAGATGTTATAGTAAATATGAGTATAAACTTTTGGCATTTTAGATTTATTACAAGGATCAATAAATTTATGGATGGTTTTCAACTATATATATATATATATATTATGAGAGTAGAATTGTGTTGTAGAGTATAAAAATTGGATTATTTAGGATATGGCTGCTTTTTACGATCTATGAAAGAGATTTGTAATTCTTTCCATTCACAAGATGGAGTTGACACATGGCATTAAAACAATATTAATAACAAAAAATAATTCAATATAAATCATACATAAATATTCCAATGTCCACCTTAAGTAAAATATTTTTATATCAACATACACGTGGGCGCGCACACACACATAAAGTAATTGAATGTGAAATTTTTTATTCTATCGATACATGTTTTTCTACATCCCAGTATGGGAGTTGTGTAATTCCTTTAGTCCTTAACATGGAGTTGACACATTCCATTCAAAAAATATTAATACTCTCTCTCTCTCTCTCT
>SNQJ01S0072895.1:61239-78706 GCA_010110895.2 Picea sitchensis | reverse complement strand
ATGCTCTATATCAGGGGATGTGAAATGTCTTTGGTGCTCAACGTGAAGTTGACATGAGGCACACGCACACACACACACACACACATATTGATGATGATGATGATGGTTAACGTCTGAGACCAAATTTGGTCTATTGAAACTTAAGAAAAATATGGAAATTTTTGGTTAGCTTTATAATTTTATTTCTGTGCTCGAAAAGCTTTCCTAAATCACCTAGTTTTGATGAGATAACATGTTAGGAAGGTCGACATTGTAACAAATATTTTGAAATTGCAATCTAATGTGGGTGTATGCAGAACGTTCTTAACACACACACACACACACACACACACACACACACACATTAAGAACCAATGTAGATGCAGGTCGATATTGTAACAAATATTTTGAAATTGCGATCTAATGTGGGTGTATGCAGAATGTTCTTAACACACACACATTAAGAACCAATGTAGATGCATCTTTACTCTAGATCTATCATGCATAGAGAGGGATCAAGTTCCTTGAGATGATTTTTTTTTTTTTGATTAAAAAAACTTAAGGAAATGTTTGCACCTCGAGAGATTTGATCCCTATAGACACATGATAGATCTGGAGCTAAGATGAATCTACACTAGTGTAGAAATATAAAAATACAAGCGATGAACTCTAGGAATTAGAAATAGTTTATTACACCATATACATGATCAACATAAGCAAAAAAAGAAATTTTGTAAAATACACTCTAAAAAAAAGCATGAAGATACAAATAGCCTCACCATGTATTTGGAAATCAAACTTATGTTGACATTCCCAACAAGTAGTGGAACACGTTGTCTAATAAAACACACAAATACAATTTTCTTATCGAATATGATGATTGCTATGGAACATAACAAACTAAAAGTTGGTGATAAAGCATAATGTGGCAATTGATGAAGGGTTCACCACAAACCCAAAAAGGTTGTGATAAATCATATTATGACAATTAATGAAGGGTTAACCACAAACCCTAAACATATAAGAAACATTGAAAACAATTATAATTATAATTACTTGGAAACTAAAAAATTTGAAGCATAAGACATTTCAAAAGAAAAAACACTAGAAATTTAAGCATATAAGAAACATTGAAAGCAATTATATTTACTTGGAAACAAAAGAATTTGAAGCATAAGACATTTCAAAAGAAGAAACATTAGAAAATGATGAAAGTACCATATAAGTAGGGAAGAGACTAAAATAGTACAAGAAGATGTTGGAAGACTTTGGTATGTATAAACGAGAAGACACTGAATGAGTAAAGATATTAAAGCATAAGTAACCTATAAATTATAAATATGTAGAAAGTGCACAATACATAAAAAGTGCATAGAACAAAAAGAAACCAATGGATAAACATTGTGTTCATGACCATTGTCATAAGTTTAGTTAAACCACATACGTTTTTAGAAAGAAATAGAGAAACTTATGTGACAAGTAAAAATGAAGTTTAAGATGGATTCGATTCATTACTCTTGGGAGTTAGTAGAACTACTTGAAGTTAAGAAAGCTATATACTGCAAGAGGGTTTATGATGGTACAATTGAAAACACAAATAAATGTTGGTAGCCAAAGGTTATCTTCCGAAGGGAGTTGTGAATTAAGAGGACGCATTTGCAGTTGGTATTGAAGATATACCATCGTGATCATGTTAACATTGTAAACATAGTTTGTCTAGATTATCCAATTTTTTGAATGGGTATAAACAACACATTCTTGAATGGATTTATTTATGGAGAATTTTATATGGAATGACCAAAAGGATTATTGGAACCTAGTAAGGAGTACTTAGTATGTAACTAAGGAAAACATTATATGAGATGGAGTAGGAAAGGAAAGCATTATATGGGTTGGAGCAGGAATTGAGAGATGTATACTTTCAAATTGAGGAAATTTTTTAGTGAAATTGAATTTAAGAGTTTTTTTGAACTAAATTTATATGTGAAGAAAATATTATCTAGTGAGTTATTGAAATTTTTATTATGCTTGTCTATGACTTAATTATGACTATTAGTGGTAAAAGTGAAAAATTGCATAATTGAAGTAGAATCTAAATCAAATATTTGAGATGAAAAACTTTGACACTCTACATTATTATGCATGGATTGAGGATCGGTAGAAATATGAGAAAATATTTCTCTGTTAGACTACATATTCCATTGACCTATTAAATAATCTCAAAATGACATATTGTAAGTTTATGGACACTCCCATTGAAGGAGTGATATTGAGCAAATATGAAAAAATGTGTAATCCTATGCAAATAGAGTGTGGGATTTTGATTTATTTGACCATCATACAAATCGACATAAGATTTGTAGTTGGAATAATCATTATTACCTACTTGATGATAACTATTAGCTTAAAATAAGAACTCTAGACCCAAAACTATTTAATATGGTCAACATTTCTTGTAAAAAAAATCAATATTAATGGTAATATTTCAAGGTTTTATCAAATATGTTCCGAAATGAAATGAAATCAAAACCATTTAATTTTACAAAATATAACCATTAGAAAAAAATGATGATACTAGAATCACCGAAAAAAATACTGGATGAAAAAAATGGGACTACTATAGTCTCTAAAAGAAAAAAGAAAAACAAAAAACCACTTGAAAAAACAAAAACAAAATGACACTACTATCAACATTGAATATTTTTAAAAATAACCTTTGGAAAAAAGTGGTGATACCCGTATCACCATTTTTTAATAAATGACAAAACAAACACCTTCTATAAAACCCCCTCCAAAAACATTACTACATCAACACTTTATACAAAAATAAAATAGCCCTAAAAAAAGGTGATGAAATAAAACACGAGAGCTTTGTAGGGTTCTCTTAAAGTAGGTAATTTAGCTCATAGTGTCAATTTAGCTCATAACCTAAAGTGAGTAAGTGGAATAAACCATAATATTATGATCTAGAGTATGCTTAGAGTGAATAACTTTCACTGTTTGGATTTAATGATTTTGATTGGTCTGTGTGCACAAATAACATAAGGTATACATCAAGTTATTCATTTGATATGGGGTCCACAATGATCTCATGTAGTAGTGAGAAGTATAAGATAATCATGTTTTCTTCTTTAGAGGCAGAGTATGAGGGAGCATTGATTGTGGCATGTGAACTAACACATAGATGGGCCTTAGCTAATATTTATGCGAGACACGATTCTCCAACTACATTGTTTTATGATAAATAGTGATTGATACAATAATCAAAGAATGTTGTGTTTTGTGTCAAAATAGAGCATATTGAGGTCCATTCCCATTATTTAAGATAATTGTAAGAATAAGGGAAGATGCAATTACAATTATATAAGACAATGGATCACGTAACGATTTTCTTTACAAAACCTTTGATGCAAGATAAGTTTTAGAAATTAAATGCGATGCTTATCATGAATAAGAACAATTTTTCATTAAGGGGTGGCGGTATTGGAAATAATGAAAAATCATAGAAAGTTGAGTGAAAATTTCTACATGACATCAAATGTAGATATTTTTCTAAGTGTAAAATTGGCCTTCCAATCTTATTTTTTCCTTGGAAAAGAAAAATAAATAAATAATTCTATTTTAAATTCAAAAAATAAAGGAAAGTACATTTTGCGCATGTTAAAAATCATTTCACGATCCATCGAGGGGGATTTACATCCACAATCTCATAAAATTATCATGGATTAAATCCATTAGTATTCCATCTCATCACATCTAAAAATACCTCAAACAAAGGTCCATATATCATCTCCAAAATTTACCAACGAAATGACATTCAATGTCCATTAACCTCCCTAAAAAAGAAAGTTAGAGAAAATAGCCTCATCAAACAAAAATTGAATATAACCTTCCATATATAGCACTAATTTCTCTAAGAAAAAATAGTTATTGTTCATAACAACTTTTAGACAAAGAAGCCTCTCTAAAAACTTTCTGAAGAGCTTATCCAAAGATAAGAACACGACAAAAATTAGAGCATTGATCATATTTAGTTTTCTAAACATGCGAAGGACTTGGATCCATTTGAAGTCATGCTTTTGAGAAGGCATCAACATCTCCATTCATCTTTCTTTGGATGCCCCAATTAATATTTTCTCAATAAGTTCCCTGCTAATACCTTTAGCTACAATAAAAAATAGAAGTGGAGATAAAGGGTACCTCTACATGGCTTGAAAAATATAGGCGTTGAACCATTGATAATAATAGAAAATGACATAATGGAAACATGGGTCATCACCAAGTTAACAAATTGAACACACAACCACAAATGCATAAGAATCGATCTTAGATCCAACCAACTAGCCCAATAACAAACCTTGGACAAGTATAATTTTACCACCATTACTGATAACTTCTTATTCTTAATAGAATGTAACTCTTCTTGGGATACCCCTACTACCTCATGATTTTTTCTTCTTGACAAAAGACCAAAATGCTCCTGCGAAGTCGTCGACGCTCGTCGCGGGAAGCAGAAGCAAGGCACTTCAAATTCTAGAGATAGACTAGTATATCTCCATACAAGGGGTTCGAAGATGCGATCATAAAAATATCTCCTTTAATAGGTGATTCTTCAGGCGTAACATCACTTGATTCGACCGGAAGTTCCGAAATAAGTTCCGCAAAGACCAACAACTTTTTGGATTTCACGGAAACAAAATCTAAGTCAAATTCCTGGAGGATTACAATCCATCGACTGATATTTCCTCCAATGACCCATCGTGTCAACACATATTGAAAGGGATTCACAACGACAATGACGGTGGTCTTGCGAAGCAGAATGTAATGACAAAACTGCTGGACAACATGCACTGCTACCAACACAAGTTTCTCAACATGGGAATAGTTGATTTCCAACACAACCAAGCCTCGGATCAAGTAATAAATGACATGCTCCTAGAGCAGATCATCCTCTTGAACCAAGACCATGTTGATGGTCTACTCTACAATGGCCAAGTACAACAAGAATTATTTGTTATAATCAGGAGGCCAGAGTAGAGGGGCAGACGTAAGGGCATGTTTCAACACTTCAAAAGAGCGTTGAGTGGCTTCATCCCAACAAAAAGGGACTCCCTTTTTTAATAAACACATGAGCCCTTTAGTGATCTCGACGTAGTTCGCGACAAAACGTCGAAGAAAGTTCGCTTTCCTCTGTAAGCTTTGAAGATGGGGTATTGTTCACGAGGGAGACAATTGAACTATCACCTCAACCTTAAGAGGATTGACCATGATCCATGTTGTCAAAACTATGAAACCCAAGAGACGACCCGATGTCACACAAAAATTGCACTTGTAGGATTCAAGTGAATCCGATAGTAGCGACATCGTTCAAAGATTAGTCGGAGGTGTGTGGGATGATCAGATCTCTTGTGAGAGCATGATGCTAGATCATCAAGGTAAGCCTCGACTATATATCTAAGGTCATGGAAAGAAAAAGACATGGATCGCTGAAAAGTGACTCCAACATTCTTCAGGCCAAAAGGCATCTTACGATAAGAAAATGTGCCTCAAGGACAAATAAAATTTGTTTTATGATGGTCTTCGGGTTTGATATGAATCTGGTTATATCCCAAAAAACCATCCATGAATGAAAATACCTCACATCCTGCACATTCATCGACAATCTGATCGATGAATGGTGTGGGAAAATGATCTTTCGTACATGCCTTGTTCAATTCATAGAATTTCATGCACATGCAAATCATACCCTATTTTTTGTTAACTAGAACGGGATTTGACACCCATTCCGTCAACTGTACGGGGTAGATAAAATCGAATTTAAGAAATTTCTCTACTTCAGCCTTTATTGCTGCCACTTTTCGAGGATTCACCAGACGAAGCTTCTGTTGGACAAACTTGGTGTCAACATAAGTCATTATCTCATGTTCGATGATTCTTGGATCAATGCATGGAATTTCCTCGTAAGACTAGGAAAAAACATCGCGAAATTCCTTAAATAACTCTGCATAGATTCAAATCTCTTCGGAGGAGTAGTCCGCTCCGATGAAAACATTCTCCAAGATGCTAGGGGTTCTGTAGATATCTATAGGAATCGTTTCAACGATACTCACCACATTACCCTCGACGTAAACTACGTGCATTTCCAGAGGATTAATAGGACAAGAGCTATCTCCAGTCATAGTCAAAACAAATTCACTTTCCTCTATTCTTCGTAACTCTGGGAGGAAGTATGATCTATGATGGAGATCATCCCGGGGTCTGTCTGGACCAGTCAGTGCCTCAAGAATCGCCTCGTCTAAGGACAAGACCAGGTCTAAATAATCTCATTAACCGTATTCCACACTCAAAGAGTGAATAATTTACAATATATATAGAATAAATGAGTAACTAATGAGCCATAATGGTGGTCTAGATTGATCTTGACACACACCAACAGTTACAAGAGTAAACTACCACCTAGTCTAGTCTCTCAGGCAGTTATAGGAGTGAACTGCCACCTAGTTGAGTTAACTAATCAACTAGTCTTCAATTAACTGACTGGACAAAGAGTAGTGAGTTGGTGATGATCCCAATGTTGCATGGTGATAAAACCAATGCAGCATCTAAACTCAACTCAACTAGTCAAATTGAAGTGTCAACTGAAAGATAATATTCTCCAGGTGGAATATTCTCCCCTAAAATATAGGAGACTGGATAATGAATAATTATGATTAACAAACAAGGAATAACCTTAGGAAAAATAAATCCTAGGTGTGTGTGAAGTAACTCCAACACCCCCCCTAAGCATCACTATGGTGAAAATAAAGAATGGGTCCCGGCTACGAGGCCATGTTAGGTACCCAAATACAAAAGATACATTGAAATAAACGAGGAAAGAGGGAAAACCTCATGGGAACAAACCCCCCCCCTCAAATTACAATGCATAAAATAAAAAATGATAAGGAACAAAAGGTAGTTGCTAAGCAACCATGTCCTTCACTCCAAGAAGACCTCGAAATTGTGCAAGTTTGTGCTCTTTAAAGATTTTGTTGAAGATGTAGATGTCTGCACGGATTTGATGAAGTATATGCATCAATGATATTTCCACACATATCCACTTTATCTTCTCATAATGAATAATATCCAAATAAATTTTGGATGAAATTTTGAAAACCGTACAGTCGTTTCTCGAAAAATGTTGAATTTTTATTTTTTTTGAAATGATCATAACTTCTGTTTCCGGACTCTGTTTCAGACGATTTTTTTTTTTGAAATTGGATATTTTCCCGAGAGGAATTCAAATATACAATTTGTTTCTGCAAATTGTGATCAGAAAATATTAGAATGGTGTCTGATGTGCGCGACTCCCTTTTTGTCTCCTGAGATGCATGCATGGTGTATGCAAAAGTGTCTTCATGCGACTCCTGAGATGCATGCCATATATATTCCACATGAATTTCAGGAAAAAAATATGAAATGGAGTAGACATCATCTTCAATTAATGGAATACAAATTTATGTAGACACTTGTGTAGAAGAATCTTCAGAATAAGAGGCTTGATCTTCTGACCGTTTCTCTTCTAGATCTATCTGTTCGACCTCCTGCATGAAATATTCACAATATTCTTTATTCCCAAATAGAACCTCCAATATGGTCCATAATTCATTTGGAGTTAATCCTTATGATTCTCCATATACTTGATGGAAAAGTTCGGGAGAAACAGACATGCCGATACTTCCTATGGCCATATCTTGTCTATTGAGAAAGTCAATTTTCTCATCGACAGAATCAGGCTCTACTTCCATTTCCATAGTTATTTGGTACAAGCCTCCGCATCTAAGATGAAGAAATTTTTTTGTCTTCCATTCCAAATAGTTATGAGGCGTGAGAAGTATTTCCGGGGAATAATCCATCTTTTTGTTGTCTTCAATCTTTTGTACATGAAAAAAATGATTTGGTGTAGTTTTTTCTTAGCAGTCCGTCGGCTCTGATACCATGTAAATGTGTTGAACCTTCACATAATAGATCTAGATAGAAAATACTACACACATTTGCAAAGAGAAATTGAGAAAGAAGAAGCAAGATAGAAAGAATGGAATAATTCTCATTAACCGTATGCCACACTCAAAGAGTGAATAATTTACAATATATATAGAATAAATGAGTAACTAATGAGCCATAGTGGTGGTCTAGATTGATCTGGACACACACCAATAGTTACAAGAGTAAACTGCCACCTAGTCTAGTCTCTCAGGTAGTTACGGGAGTGAACTGCCACCAACCGAGTTAACTAGTCAACTAGTCTTCAATTAACTGACTGAACAAAGAGTAGTGAGTTGGTGATGATCCCAACGTTGCATGGTGACAAAACCAATGCGACATCTAAACTCAACTCAACTAGTCAAACTGAAGTGTCAACTGAAAGATAATATTCTCCAGGTGGAATATTCTCCCCTAAAATATAGGAGACTGGCTAATGACTAATTATGACTAATAAACAAGGAATAACCTTAGGAAAAATAAATCCTAGGTGTGTGTGAAGTAACTCAAACATGAATATGTTCAACCAACCTATTGTATCTTAGCTTTATTGGGTAGTGTGTAGGCACCATTGTAGGTGAAGAAACAATATCTTATTTCTCTTCTACAATCTGCCTCTGTTGGAAAGAAAGTTCTTAGGCCAATGATGTAGTGGTTACAGTGTCCTTATGTTCACCTTTTGAACAGATTGTGAAGAGGATGAATTGTTTTGTATGAGATATTACATTGCAACACTATTTTGGTGGGACAGTAGTTGTAACTACCTCTGGTATATAGTAGAGATGCCCCCCTAGAGTAACAATGACACTACAGGATCGAGACTCATAAATAGCATGGTGATTCCACATATATGGTTGGCCGAAAATAACATCACTGACATCCATGAGGGAAAAATCGCATAATACCTCATCCTTGAAGGGTTGGATGTTGTATGAAAATCGACACTATTAGCTGACACCGAGATCTCATCCCTGCCGAAGCCACCCGATGTTGTATGGTTGTGGGTGTGGTGTTGTCGACAATCCCAACTAATTGACGACCTTTGCTGAGATGAGTTTCTTCCGGATTCTGCTATCAACAATAAAATGTAGTGGGGTCCCCTTCACCCACATCTTTGAATGAAAAAGGAGCTCCCCCTCTTGAGGATCTTCTGGTTCTTATGGTTGAATTATTGTGGTCGCGACAATAGCAGTGGGGTTTGCGTCGATGATTTGTCTTCTCCCATTATTTTTTGAATCAGATTCTGAATCAAGGTTCAAATCCTTTTTTTTTGTCTCGACCACCAATGATTGTTTTGAGCGATATTCATCAGTGTTTTTCTAGGAGCTTTTGTGGAAATCGCACCACTTTCCAATATCCTTCTTCATCTTTCCATTACCCTTCTTTTCCTATGGCTTGGACTGGTTTTCTAGAGGATCGTTGTTAGGGTCGTCTTTACCATACTTTGTTTGTTGCGTATTTGTAGACCCAAACTCTTGATTGTTCCAGTGCCTAAATTTTTGCTCGATTTTTACATTATATTGATAGGTAGTTCTCAGTGATGATATGTCCAAGAAATCCATTTCGGTTTGGATGTGCCTATGTAGAGCCCCATGGTATTTTAGAACTAGATTTCACTCGGAGTATTCAATACCCAAATTGGTGCGCAAGGTATGGAAAGTATTTTTGAACTCTGACACTATTTGGCCCCTCTCTTGCCGCAGTGTGGTCCATGTTATGTATTGATCATCATAGTTACCAACAGGGTAATATTGTTCCTTGACTGCATCCACAAAACAATCCCAAGTGGGCTCGACCCCATATATTCCAGACACCTCTGTGGAACTTTTCTCCCAGTAAGTTTCCCACAAATGTTTGACATGGGGGAGAGCCTTAAGGAGTGTGAAGGTGATCTTTTCCCTGCTAGAAAAATTGTGAACATAGAAATAACCTTCTAGCAGATTTAACCATTTTTCTAGGGCATCCACATCTATCTGACCTTCAAATATGAGAATATAAATATTAACTTGTACCTTGAAAGGAGAGGTTCCTCCAAAGTGGTCTCTTGATGAATATGTGTCTGTTGTTATCGGCAGGCATTGAAGGATGTGGGAAAAATTCTCCATCATTTCGTCCCTTTATTGCGTGAGAGCTTTCTCAAGCATCGGATTAATAGAATCTCCTGCTCCATCATTTTTATTTGCTTCCACAATGGAGGGTTTCTTGGGCATGCGAGAGAAATTATCCTCAAGAGATACAACCTCGAGATCCAACTTTCTATACTTAGACCTCGTTGGGGACATGCACTAAAAAACAATCAAGAGCAACCTGCTCTGATACCACTGATCCAGTTTATTTTCAGCACGAAATGAGAGCGGAGATATAATAAAGAAATGTACAGATATATATCAGATATACAACAACATAATATATATCAGATATATAACCATAAACACAGAGACACAATAATACCCAATTTCTATTAATGAAATAAATACAGAGTGAAAGACTCACTAGAATGGTGGCAACTTATCTATGAGAAGATATGTGATGGCTACGCTCATTCAAAAGAATATGATTGTTAAAATGAGGATCCAAAGGCCCTTTTAACATAAATAAAACCCAAAACCCTAACCCCGGAAGATGAAAATCCAACAGTTTTGTAGACCCCATCTTGAGTAGTTTGGTGTATCAACTTCTCGGGGGCGTAAATTTGGCATACACCCTCCGTTTCGGGTGCACAATAGCTCGTTGGAAAGGTATTGATGAGGAGATTCATTTTTGAGTCTCAATCAGATCCTTTGGTTATCATTGATGTTCCTGATCGTGAAAATGTTTCGTTTAGGCCCTAAAAAGTGGCCTCAAAAAATGCTAAAAATAATAAATTGCCAACAAATTGTTTTGAGCCAGTTGGAATAGGTGGGTGGCCACCGATATCCACCTAGATCACACAATTTGTTTTCAATAAATGAACCTAATCAAAAAATGAACATCCAAGGATATTAATCTGAAAATTATAATGTAAGCATTGAGAACTGTGTTGTTACAAGGATCACCCATGTTTTGTGACAAATGTATATCGTATTGACAAACATTATGATGCCTTCCAGGATTTAAAAGGGTGTAGAAGTATTGGATTTGATTCTTGGAATAATAAAGTATTCCACATACCAAAGAATGAGAATCCCCATATATATGGAATCAACCAGAAGACAACAATCATATCATCTCTTTCCAAGGATTGATGGAAGGATAATGTAGTGTTTCATTGCAACATTCACGTGTACTGAACACAATTTTTTTTAGTACACCTGTAATATTGATCCGAAAAGATCTTTTAAATGAATATGGTTGAGTTATTAAGCATGTGTTGATTAACCAATTAGGAAGCTTAAAGGAAGAGGAAGAAGTATAGAAGAAATGTGACAACCTTATAAACATGTAAATAAATGAAATGAAGCATAAAACAATAGAAAACCATAACACCAATGTGATAACGACGTTCGACAATCTCGCCTACGTCTTCAGGCCTTGTCTCGGTGGGATTTTATTATTTCTGTTCGAAGCTTTACAAGTACATCATGTTAGTGCCAAAATGTTACAACAATGAGATGGTCGTGTTCTACCAGATCTCATGAACCCATCAAAACTAACGGCACCCAAATCGGATGAACGAGGCTCCCAGAAATGGCCCGCAAAGGTGCGTTCCTCAATAGCTTGCCTGCATAAAAATGGCCTTTGGCTCAACAATCCGGCAACATAATCCTATTCTGAACCTCTTTTGAACTCCCTATGGCCTCAAGAAGGTCTGGTTTATATATATCTAAAGTTGGTTATCATCTCCCAACTTCCTCCCAACTTCTGGCCTCAAAAAGGGCCCAATATCCCCGAATATTGGCCAAAAATCTCCAAACATGCTGATAAAATCAATTAAAAATCATATACCAAAGTTAGAAAACCACTTTTGTGCACATAAGGGCGCAACCCCTTTTTACCCGCGCTCCTGGTCATGTGGGATGGCTCCATGTGGCCATGCACTATTCTCCTGGCGCGCTAGCCCCCTAGCCTCTCGACTCCCGGTTACGTTACCTTCCATGCGTCTCAGTATTAAGGCTCCACATGCTATTTTGTTTGGGCCCTTGACAATTTATCCCCTGGTTGATGGGCTAGCCCGACCGATCGGGCTAAACCTTTATCCATCGTTCTAACCACTTAATTGTATCCCAGGTCACATGTTGAGTCCCACGGAATCGGGGCTAGGTGTAATCCCCACACACCAAATGGTGTAGTATCATGGTCACATAACAATGTTGTATGGAACCACTCCTGGGGGTTGGGGCTAGGCCCCAACCCTTTTCTGCCTAAACCACACAAACAAGCACTTTAAATAAATGTTTTATCCTTTGGTTACTGAGAACCACCATGAGGCGGGATGGCTAGCCCGACCTACCCAAGGCATAGGATGGAAAGAGGTCATGTGTTTGAACCTATGAAACTCCAATATTTTGCCAAAGAAATTTGAATCCTATACATGGGTGCCACATGGCTTCCCAACTCTGGTCCACGTGGCACCACACCACTTGCCGAAAACATGACACATGTCGAACACCGATTGGACCAACTTGTCTGCCACCTGTCAATGTTGTACCATGCCATGTGTCTATGTACATACATGCCACAGGTTTCCGTATGAATGTGCCATGTGTCACCACTACAAGGGTGACACATGTCACTCCCTGATTGGCCCACTTGTATCTACCACATCAACTGTCTGTACGCCTAGTCACCCTGCCATGTGTCACCTCCAGAAGTTGCCACATCATCATTGACTGTGCTTGCCAGACCAAATTTATGGTCGTACGACCTGTACAGTCATCTTCCATGTGGCTCTGTACGGACTATATAGATTGTACAGTCAACATTTTTTTTGCCTGTTTGGAAAAATGAACAGATCGTCATAAATTGAGAATACAACGTCTGTTTGATCCCATTCAAGTTGCGTTGGGTTCGTATCAACGAGGCCTACACACACGTCTGATTTGAAGCCATTCTGAGAAATTTTATTTTTAGGCCTTTTTGAGCCCCATCAAACTCCTGGATCCAAATCTGGATCACACATCCCCACTAAAGGACCTTTTGTTCCCCAAAAGGTTACAAAAATGGACTTTTACTAATTACATACTCATAAAGAGAAAAACAAAATACTATGTTGTTCGAAATGATGGTATAACAAACCATTATTTCAACATGTGTGATTACATTAATGGATGAAAAATACAATGAAGTTGTGAGATCCACTTATGGAAAAACCAAGTGGTTGGTTTCCTTCCTTCACGGTGTTCCTCTTGCTTCGTTGGTAATCCTTCTTCCTTCATGAGTACTTGCACAATCCTTTTGTCCTTCCTTGGACAAAGCTACGGATTAAGCTTCCAACAACTAGCCTTTTGATGTCCACCCCCTGCTGCAATAAGTGCATTGAGTTTTTGGCATCCATACCTATTTTCCCTTCTCTTTCTTCCATTGTGGAGTTGAGTCTTTATGTCGTGTTTCCTTCTTGGTCGACATAGGTTTCCTGTAAAAAGTTTCTCTCTTCCAACACTTGGAAACACAATGCTTGGGTGAATGACAAAAATTACATGGATAAAGATTCCACAAGTTCTAGATTACTTGATTATGCTTATTATAATCAAAAAGAGAATTAGAAAAAATATGACTGTTATACCTTCCTTGTTGAACTTCACCTGGCTTTGGATTTTACTTTCATTCACTATCACAATCATGGAGTGATACGCCAACACCTTTCGTGAAGTGTTCCCGCAATGACTTAGGTTGGCCATTTGAAGCATTACTTGCTTCTGAAGTTTTGGAACCCATCTTGGAGGATGCTCCAAGATCCACTTCGCCATATACCAATCCTAAATATCGAGGCCTTTCCACAACCTCAATGGGATTAATGATACCTTGGCCCTCAATTCCAAGGCCCTTTCCTTCATAACCCATCTTGGTTAGCAATCTCAAACCTATACGTCTTGTATGTTTTTCAAATGCACCAAAACCATCTTGACGGGAATAAGGATAATTTGATGAATGACCTTCACTGCATACCTCAGAGTTGTTTTCTGAAACAGAGTTAGAAGGCACTTACTTCAATCCTTCTCTGCCTTTTTTTTTCTTTGAAGCTTTCACTTGATCCGAGCTCTTTCATTCCAAGTAGTCTTCATACAACACTTTCACAATCTCGGCCATGGAAAACACCGAATTTCTGAATTCCTTTTCATCTTGAGAAATTCCTCCAATAGATGCCATTTTCTCCCTTGACATGAGCTCTTCCTTGGTTAACATGCAAACTCAAATTCCAAATGTCAACTAGCTCTCATACCACTTGATCCTAAAATATCTTTTAAATGACTATGGTTGAGTTATTAAGCATGTGTCGATTAACCAATTAGGAAGCTTAAAGAAAGAGGAAGAAGTATAGAAAAAATGTGATAGCCATATAAAAATGTACATAACTGAAATGAAGCATACAACAACAACAAACCATAACACCAATGTGATAACTGAGTTCGACAATCTCGCCTACGTCTCTGAGCCTTGTCTCGGTGGGATTTGCTTATTTTTATTAGAAGCTTTACAAGTACATCATGTTAGTGCCAAAATATTACAAAAATGAGCTGATCTTGTTCTACCAGATCTCATGAACCCATTAAAACTGACGGCACCCAAATCGGATGAACGAGGCTCCCAGAAATGGCCTGTAAAGGTGCTCTCCTCAATAGCTTCCCTGCATAAAAATGGCCTTTGGCTCAACAATCTGCCAACATAATCCTATTCTGAACCTCTTTTGATCTCCCTATGGCCTCAAGAAGGCCTGGTTTATATAGATATGAAGTCGGTTATCATCTCCCAACTTCCTCCCAGATCTGGCCTAAAAAAGGGCCCAATATCCCCAAATATTGGCCAAAAATCTCCAATAATGTTGATAAAATCAATTAAAAATCATATACCAAAGTTAGAAAACCACTTTTGTGCACATAAGGGTGAAACCCCTTTTTACCTACACTCCTGGTCATGTGGGATGGCTCCATGTGGCCAAGCGTTATTCTTCTGGCGCACTAGCCCCCTAGCCTCCCGACCCCCAGTCGCATTACCTTCCATACGTCCTAGTCTTAATGCTCCATGCACTATTTTGTTTGGGCCCCCAATGGTTTATCCCCTGGTTGGAGGGCTAGCCCGACCGACCAGGCTAAACCTTTATCCACTATTCTAACCACTTAACTGTAGCCTTAGTCACATGTCGAGTCCCACGGGATTGGGGATAGGTGTAATCCTCATGCAAAAAATGATGTAGTATCGTGGTCACATAATAGGGCTGTATGGAACCACTCCTGGGGGCTAGGGATAAGCCCCAACCCTTTTTCGCCCGAACCACACCAACAAGCACTTTAAATAAATGTTTTAGCCTTTGGTTGCCAAGAACCACCACGAGGCGGGCTGGCTAGCCCGACCTGCCCAAGGTGTAGGCTAGAAAGAGATCCTGTGTTCAAACCTATGAAACTGTAATATTTTTGCAAAGAAACTTGAAGCCTATACATGGGTGCCACGTGGCTGCCCAGGTCTGGGCCATGTGGCACCATGCCACTTTCTGAAAACATGACACGTGTCGAATGTCGATTGGACCAACTTGTCTGCCACTCATCAGCATCATACCCTGCCACGTGTCGATGTACGAATGTACCAAGTCACCCATACAGACGTGCCACGTGTCACCACTACAAGGGTGACATGTGTCACTCCCTGATTGGCCCACTTGTATATGCCACGTCACCTGTCTGTACACCCAGTCACCCTACCACGTGTCACCTCCAGAAACTTCCACTTCAACGCTGACTGTGTTTTCCACATCAGTTGTACACTCGTATGACCAGTACAGTCAACTGCCACATGGCACTATACAATCAACATTTTTGTTTGTTTGTTTGGAAAAATGAACAGATCGTCATAACTTGAGCATATGACATCCGTTTGAACCCATTCAAGTTGAGTTGGGTTCGTATCGATGAGGCCTATGCACATGTTTGTTTTGAATCCATTCTGAGAACTTTTGTTTTTAGGCCTTTTTGAGCCCCATCAAGCTCCTGGATCCAAATTTGGATCAAACATAGACTCCAACGTGCTACTATTTTCACTTTGATGTATCCCTATTTGCAATAATTATCAAGCATAAGGGAAGGGAGAATGAACTCTTGAATCATGAAAGGTAATCTCATTAGAACTGGAAAATATTGTTGGGGTTCTCGTGTACTCCCATGGGGAGCACATGTCCCCAAATAGGATACGAATGTTACCCAACATCCCATTGGGTATCAAAAGGAGTTCTTGAATCACTTGTCAAATATCTAGGTCTCTCTCTAAATCGATGTGTTTGGAGCTAAGATGGGATATTGCTCAGGGTTATACACATGTGCCATATTTGCATATTTTGTGGCTTCTCCATTTATGTGATGCTCATCAAGAGATGCAGTCTCAGTTAGTTGGATATGTTCCATATTTCTCTTACAATAATTTATGAATCAATCCTTGAGAAAGAATAAAGTCTCATACCCTTTAAAAATGCTACCTACTATAGAGTTAGGTTTTATGGTGTCAACTTTGGAAAGTTGGACAGGAAATAATTTATATATAAAGGGAGGCTTGGTATGTACTATAAAATGGAGAAACTTAGTCATATTTATGAGTCAAATTTGGATGGTGTTCAAACATTGCATGTAATTACATATTATAGACAGGTAAATGCATACTGTTAGAAAAACAGGATCGCAGAGCAATAAAATAAAACAAATCTGGAAATAAAACACAGAAGATACAAAATACAATAGAGACATAGATATACGTGGTTCACCCAGTGTGGGATATGTCCACCAGAGAAATTTCCAGGTCCTTCCTTTATTATTATCCAACAAATGAAGGGATACAACCTACAACAAACTCGTTGTAACTTCCTCTTCTTTCTCTCATAGTCTCCTATCTCATAATACAATATTCACAATGATACATAGCCACAATACATTTCCCTCATAAAAGAGGGTTTCCTTATAGGGAAAAAATCCCTAACATAACTTCTACCACAAGATATACGACCTTATAATGAACAGTCTAGATTTACAATGAAATTATAATATACATTTACAAGGCAATTTTTCCTTTGGGGGCTTCGCCCACGAACCCCCGCCAGGGGCCCGCTTGCCCTCGGACCCCGCAGAGGGGGTAACACCCCTCTACACTCCCTTGCATGGAGGATTGCACATTCTTTCAGGGTGTAAAGTCTTCATGGGGTATAAACACGGCTGAAAACAAAGACCTTTGAATCAGGAAGATAATCAGGCTCCACAACCAACAATATTCCACTTGGAGACCAATCTCAACAACTCCACCGTTTTTGTATCTACTGGACTATGAACCTTCTTAGACCTGGAAAATTTCTCATCTT
>SNQJ01S0072895.1:37140-52895 GCA_010110895.2 Picea sitchensis | reverse complement strand
GAGTTACCTTTCTCTTTGATACCAGTTTTTAGAAAAACAAGATTGCAAAGCAATAAAATAAAACAAATGCAGAAATAAAACGCAGAAGATACAAAATACAATAGAGACATGGATATACGTGGTTCACCCAGTGTGGGCTACACCCACCATATAAATTTCCAGGTCATTCCTTTATTATTATCCAACAAATGAAGGGATACAACCTACAACAAACCCGTTGTAACTTCCTCTTCTTTATCTCATAGTACCGTATCTCAAAATACAATATTCGCAATGATACATAGCCGCAATACATTTCCCTCATAAAAGAGGGTTTCCTTCTAGGGAAAAAAATCCTAACATAACTTCTACCATCAGATCTACGACCTTATAATGAATGGTCTAGATTTACAATGAAATTACAATATACATTTACAAGGCATTTTTTCCTTCGGGGGATTCGCCCCAGGACCCCGCAGAGGGTGTGACCCCCCTCTGCACTCCCTCATGTGGTTGAGTGTACATTCTTCTGGGGTGTAAAGTCTTCATGGGGTATAAACACAACTAAAAACAAAGACCTCTGAATCAGGAAGATAATCAGGCTTCACAACCAACACATACAAGCTACAGCCTAGAGTTAGCTACCTAATGAAAACTTCATTTGACCCAATTATGGAAGATGAAGTGAATCACACTCAGGCTGTCAGCAAGGGAAATATATTATTCCTACCCACTCATCTAGACAAATTGGATTATCTTCATCAAATAAGCTAATGGTTACTAAAATACAAGAAAACATAGATGCTACAACTAATATTTTAAGTGTTGATTCCAAAAGACCATGAAGATGGATGTGTGAAAAATTAGTTATACTAGTATGGTTGGTAATCAAGTTCCAACTTCACATTCATTGTCATATACTAGTATGGTTGGTAATCAAGTTCCAACTGAAGTGGCTCCATATTTTCAAACAGTAATTTAACGACCATCCTAGTTGGTTATAGATAATAATTCATTGTCTAAAAATGCAAAAAATCAAATGGATCTTGACAAACTTTTTAATAACTACAGTGTGGATGATAGTCCAACTAAATTGAAATATCTTGTGTTGCATTTGAACCAATACTTGAAGACAAATCAAACAATCCTAACATGGTAGAGTATGATGTGAAATTATGTGACATCTATGGTGATGTAGGTCTTGAGGACACGCTTGTTATCTATAGCATGTGTAATGATGGTGCAAAGAATATTTACTTCATGAAAACTATGTTGGACAAAGTTACACAATGTAACTCGCTTTGTGAAGGTTGCAAGTATCCATGGAATGGTAGTTCAAAAAAATATTGAAGTTCCAAAAAATGGCAATTAAAAAAATGTTGAATTATCACAAAACAATGCATTAATGTCTAAGCCAGCATGTTCAAGCAATAGGAATCATATTACAAATTGAAACTTACATTATAGGATCTCAACTAAAATGGATAGAAAGAGATATGAGTCTGAATTAACGATATTCGTCAAAGGCATCTCTAAGTCCCATTCCTTGACAAAATGATGAGTAGATAATTTAGAAGTTGGACTTTCCACAAAGAGAGAAAGATTTAGAAGTTATAAGTGCACATTAGGGTATCTCAAATTCAAATGCAAAACCTATGATTTCTCATGACAATTCATTCAAAGCAGTAGATACAGGACGAAGTAAACCATCTCTTTTTGTAACTTTGACTAGAAATTAGTTTACTAGTCGCCTCCATAACAATAGGAAGCCTTCAACCACAAGTGGGGCCCAATCACCAAGGTTTCATGGAGCCTTGCAGTCAACAAAGGGGAAATTCACCTATGTCAACAGTTTAAATTTTGATTCTTCACCACACATTGGTGTAAGCAACAATGCATTATCATGTGCATTGTGTACTTTTATTGATAATATGAATTTGATTTGGACCATACTGAATTTCGAGAACATAAAAGAGTGTAGGAATATAGAGAAAACACAAATGGTGATAGGGTTCCTCAATGTAAAAGGAAAACAAATATCTATTCCCAATGCCATAAATAATTAGAAGTGGATGAATGAGATCAACCTAACATGTGTGTGTGTGTGTGTGTGTGTGCGCGTATGTTGGAATAAAATAGTAAAGTTTATTGGAGTCGACCTAGGTTACTTTCAGGGCCAACCTGTGCATTTTTAAAGATTGTACAATGTATATGGTTTACAGGCCTTTGTAGGTTGAATGTTGCACCAAATCTCCCCCTATTATCCTCATTTATGGAATATATGTCATGTTTGAGGGCATGTTCCCCTTGGTATTTGTACATGTGGCAAGAATTTCCCACATTTTATGTATTTTAATTTGATTAATTAGAGAAGAGGGTCGTTTTCCCCTCCATAGGCTATATTAAGGGCTTTTGGCCTAAGAAAATAATATTTTAATGTAAGGGAAGTTGAGCATCTCCTCTATAAATAGAGATGCACTTCCTCTCATTTTCACAATACTTGAAAGATAAATCCGTTAGGAGGTATCAAATTTGTTGGAGTATCTTTGTATTGGATTTGTGCTATGGATGGAATATTAAGGAGGTTTTATTGGGGAGATTAATTGTGGATGATTTTTCAAGTTTGATGGATGATTTTCATGGTTAGGGTTTGTGGATAAACAAATATTTACCTAGTAAGTGTTCCTTTTATGTCTTTGTGGATTTCTTCATTGAATATATGAAATGTGGGTGTGCTTTTAAAAGTCGTGAAGGTATGTTTTTCCCTTATATTTTCTTGAATAAGATCCCATCTTACAAACCCTAGGAAGTCTTGCAAGTGAGCTCCCTTCCCTTGTTTTCATTTACTTTAAGCTTGTTGAAGCATATAAGGCTAATTTTAGGGCTTGTGAGTGTACTCTCCTAGACTTACTCTTATTGATTAAATTATAGACCTTGTGATTTTACTCCTCTAGGGTTTTGACCTAAGTTCCACCTTGATCTCTTGTTAAAAGCCTTAGAAGAAATAGGATGACATTTAGGGAAAGTGAGTGTACTCCCCTAAATTTTTTTCCTAAAGGATTTATACCTAGGGAAAGTGAATGTACTCCCCTAGGGTTTGATCCTTGAGTTGTATCTTGATTTTATCCTCCATTAAAGTTGCATTTATTGACTACATTCCCCAACCAAAGATAGTGGTATCTAGTCCTCCATTGGACATGCATTTTGAATGAGAAAAACAAAGTTTTGGGAGCTAAGTCATAGAATTTAGGACTAGAGCGCGTGGCGAGGGTGACAAGGAAGGAAAATCAGTAGATTGGTGCAAAAGAAGGAACAACAACAGATCGGTGCAAAAGAAGGAAAAACAACAGATCGGTTGAAATTTAGAAAAAATGGTTATGACTCATTAGAGTTTTTGGGATAACTTGTTATGAACCATTAGGGTCTTGATCCCTAATTCTATGTATAAACATGTAAAGGGTCGGGGAATATTAGGTTGTTGAGAATAAGAGATTAAGTTGCTCATGATTAATGAAGAGAGTTCATATCAGAGAAATTGTAGAGATAGGCTTGCATTGTAGAGAGGCTAGGCAAGTTTGGGGATTACAATATGTTGTACCATTTGTAATCATAGTGCCTAGGCCTAAGGTGATTATTACATGAAGACTAATATAAGAATCCAATCGTTGTGGACATAGCCCAAGGATTGGGAGAACCACGTTAAAATCATGTGTCTAATTTGTTTGTTGATGTGATTATTCGTGGATGTTATGTTTATGTATGATTAGTATACATTTATTTAACATATGTTTGACGCACAATAATAATGAATGATTTAGTGGGTTGGTTACATCGTGATCTATGTTATATTGTTTCTACACACTAGGGTTTATGGTACTGAATGAATCTTAGATGGGTTATTGTTGCACAATTGTTATGGTAAAAGTAATGAATTGTTAGTTAATGGAAGCCACATAGCGTTTTTTTACTGATAAAAGGATGTTAAATAAGGATAATGTGCACAGGGTGAATAAGTATTAATGGTTATGTTGATAGCCTCACATCTCCTCATCCCTACAGAAACTTGGTTCCTACAACCCTAGTAGATGCCTCAGGTGAGACTTCACTTGCATGCATGTGATACCGAAGGGGACGATATCTAAATGGTTTTTGTTGGTTGAATAACTTGAACCTAGGGTATTATAACTAACCGCCAACAAATGGATTCATTGTTGGGACCCAGAATATGTAATTGAGGGAATGTTTTGGAGGCCGACTAAGAAAGAGATCATTGAATGGCTAGAAAGGAAGCAATGAGAATTTTCCATAGAACATAATAGGAACCCACGTCGTAGTGACAAACATTGGTTGCAAAGGTATGTATTCACAAATATTCATGAAATATTGTTTGGTGAATTTCCAATTATTTTGACTGAATGGTTAGAAAGGTTAGTGGAGAACATTGGGATATATAGAGCTGAATCTCCGAGAAAATGGACTCCTGAATTGATCAGACAACTGAATACAGTAAGTAATAAGGTTTCTCGCGTGGTTTATTTCTGGTTGAATAGTGTTCTGGGGGTTACATTATAGATTTTGTAGAAGATTTTACCCAGTCTTATAGTGTCGTAGAGAGGGAATTTTTCAAGGGTTTGCACGAAATATATTTGAGCACACTTTCTACTTGGATAAAAATGTTATTTTGCAACAAGAATGTCATGAAGATGGAGTCTGATTGCTAAGGGGATTTGTGTACACAAGGAAACTAGGGGCTGACCAAGGGATGGTATGAAGGTAGGAAGGAATGAAGAAATAAAGGAATAAGGAAGGGAGGGACTGAGGATGCAGAGAAATGAAGGTGTATCATAAGAAGAAGACGAATTTGGAGTAATGCACAGTGGAAGAAGATACAAGAGGTTGAAAATCGGGGATGATAAAGGAGGGCCACGCAGTGAGTATGAGAGGAGACAACCTTGCGCAATAGTCCAAATTGTAGAAATATAGGGTACAAAAGAACAGGGAGAGGATACTCAGTTCAGTCCTATAATAGAAGAGTTGTTATGTCCTACTCGGGCTTGATCCTGCGTCGAACCCACAACCTTGTGTGCATCACCCAGATATTAGATAACATTTAAGATTTGTCAAACACACTTATAGTTAGCATAGGAAGTCATAATAATAGTAGTTAGATTAGTGGAAGCAGTGCATCCAGTCAGAATCATCCAACAACACCCAGGGTAGGCACTACAAAAAACACCATGGCATGGTTAGACAATACATTGATAATGCCCGAGTTCTAGGGAGTTGGGCCAGAGGATCCAAAACAACATCTATTTGTATGTGATACAATTTGGGCTACGAATAATGTCGAAGATGTTGATTTTTTTGTAGCTGCGAGAGGATATTTCCCTCCTAGGTGACCTTTCTTAGATGCAGAGAATATTCTGGAAGTAAGAGATCCATTGGATAGATGTTGAAATACCCTAGAAGAGAAGTTGGCCTAGAGGAATAAAGAAAAGACACCTTCCTAGAAGAGAAGTCGGCCCAGCTAGAAGGATAGGATGATTATAAATAAGGAGGCTCCTTATATCATTTGTTCACTCACACACTCTCTCTCAGCTACATGGAAGGAAGGTGCAAGTTTGGAGAAGGTGATGCAACTACTGTAGTGACACAGTTCCTTCTTGTTCAGTCTTTTGGTATCTCTCTCTGATGTGTTTCTCCTTGAGGAGGTGCACTATATTGGTGTAGTGTTGCTACTGCAGCTGTGGTGATATCTTTGGTTGAGCTAGCCTTTGTGATAGGGTTTATCTGATTGGACTTGCTTTGTGAACGAAATCTATCTAAGAAAGGTTCTTGTGTTTTTCCCCCATTTGTGGTTTTCCCAGGATAAATATTTTGTGATATTTTTGTCTCTTTTTTATGCTACTACTTCTTAGTACATGATATATGTATGTTAATGGTAATGAATTAAAATAACACAAGTAACACTAATGCTCTATAAATAAGGAAAATCTAATATCGTTACAACAACACCTTGTAGCTACAATACTTTGTCAAGCTCATTGAGAACTATCCCAAGGTTGTTGGGGATAATTATTTCATAGAGAAGTGCGCCCTAACCTAGTGAACCCCCTGAAACCCTCAACATACAATTTGGTGAAGTTTGAAAATTTGAGTTTTTTTAGTGCTAGGGTTTCTGCCAGCGAAAAATGTCAACCAACATGAGAGTTGAAGATATATTGGATGAAGAGTATGTCATTTAGACAATAGTTCTTCCAAGAACAAGACTAAGGAAACTATACAAGACAACCCAAGTGGGACAACAACAACTAAATTCTAGGTTTGCATATCAGGTTTGATATTTTTATATTGTTGCAGTTTAAGTAAGTGTTGTAACTAGAATAATAATATTTAGAATTCTATTATTGTTATCACTCTTACTAGTTTAGTAAACACTTGATTATTATCAGTATGACTACCATTATGTGAATGATCATATTTATAATGCACTTGTTTACAAGATAAATTGATCTCGTCTAGGAGATGTTCTTGGTTGTTGACCTTGTTCCAGGCAGGTTATCTTGTAAATTTCATGGAGGATACCATGGGGATGTTGTTGTTTTTGTTTCTTGTTCTGGGAAGGTCATAGGTGTTACACATTATTTTGGTCACCTGTGTGATCACCTGACAAGATGTTCTCATGTTCCCAAAAAATATTAAAAGCGACTTTATCTATGGGAAAAGTGATTTACTTTCCTCTGCCAAAAACCATATGAAGGAAGGTCGTCGCACCCTACTATATGCATGGGGTGCGACGATGCCTGATCGTCACACTCTGCACTATACCTAGTCTACAATGTTTTCAAATTCTTCTTGTGTGTAGGGTGCGATGCTTAAAGCATGGTAAAAATAAAATTTCATGAATGTTCTAGAAGGGAATCTTCTAGAAGATGAGGTGGCCTCCGATCGGTTTGGATCTTACTCGCTTCTCTGATTTGGTGGGATCATCCTAATCTCCTCATCCATATCTCTTTCACACTATATAAAGAGGGATATCTCATGGAAAAGGTTAAGGTTGAATAGGCTAAGATTTGTATGGAGAGTTCTACTTCAGATTATGCTTGAGAGATTTGCTTTAGTTCTTCAAGTCAGATTGTGGATCTTCTTCATTCAAGGAATTTGGAGAAAAGGTGTGTGTCTTGAAGCAAAGAGCCATTGAAAGGGGACCTTGCAACATCAAGGCATGGGTTGTATTCTCCACTTTCTATTCACTTAATACAGTAATGCATTTATTCCCTATATAAGCATCTTGTCTTCTATTGTATAATTCCTTGATCATATACATAAACTTCATTATAAAGTATATATATTTGTTTTCCCTCTTTGTTGGTTTGTGATTCTTGGACATGATTACTATTCTGCAAACCCAAGGAAGGAGATACAAGGAGAACACTAGCAAGGATCAAGCATCATTTAAAAGGTATGTCACTTGTACCTCATTAAACTAGTTCATATGATAATGAAGTTTAAGGCGAAGTGTGCATTATGTTCTGTTTTGTTCTAGTTTGCAGTGGGATCTAGGGAGATTTGTTCATGTCCGCACTTACCGATTAATCCAATAACAAAATTGGCAACCATACTGGGGAGACGACATTATTTTGGTTTTTTTCTTCTTATTTTCTTTTAGCCTACCTTCTTTTGGTCAAATTCATTCTCTGAGTCTGTGGGTGATCCATCTGGACTCCCTGGGTTTGAAGGTTTGGTTAGATTTTTTGTCTTTCTTTCATATTTTCCTTTGTTTCATAGATCGTCACACTGTGCTATATAGAAAGACCGCGAAGATCCTCTGACGTTGCACTCTAAAGGTGCAGACCAGTGCGACGATGTCACATTATACCCTATTGGAAGCATGTGACGACCCTAGATCATCGCACTATGTTCCACTGCAACCCGAGATGATTCCTGTAGGAATTGTTGGAGAGAGCCAAGTTTTCTTTTTTCCACCCAGTTTTTCCTCAATTACCTAGGATGAACTTCTGATAACAGTGATTGATTGATTTATAAGTTTGAAGCTTGCATTTGATTGGTTTTCATAAATTGAAAGTTTTTCTTTGTAATTTTGCAAGTTTTTCTTTTGATTTTTGTCACAAGGGTATAATCTTTGGGTTTTGGTCCTAAGTGCTTGTTTGTTAAAGGGTCTTTGATTTATTTGAAGTTTTGGATTGTTTTCACTTTCTGGATTGTTTATTGATTTAGAGACATTGTTGTTTTCATTTGACAAAAGGCTTTCCTATCATTTCAAATTTGTCTACATTCTAGTTTTGATTTGGGAATCGTGTTGAGAATGTGTTAATTTCCTTGGGTTACGTTTTCTTCTCTTCATTACGTCTCTGATCTAATTTCAGAAATAAATAACTAAATTCATATCTTTTTTTTAGTAATTGTTCACAAGAAAATTGTTGCATTCAGAATATTTGTTAAAAGAACAAATTGGAAAATTTTGTAACTCATGATTATTTGGAATTTTGTTCCTTCAAAAAATTGAGAAATTGAGTTTTGTAGCTTTTGTGCTTCAAATAGAGATACCTTCTCCCTACTGTAATTAGAGTTCATTGAATTAAAAAATTTCATAATCATCTCTTCTTGCATTTTATTTGGTCAAGGTCACATACATCATCAGTTTCATGTCCATTTCCCTTTTGAGTAAACAACAGCCTTTAAAAATAGAACGTAATTTTAAAATTTATTAGCAAACTTTTATTTTCTAGAAATTCTCTTCACCAACATCAGCTAGGATAACGCTTTGGAATAGGTTGTAAGGAACACTCTCCAAAGCATCAAAACACACAATAGTATCTTGTGATAGGGAGAGTTCAAATCCACTTTCTACATTGTGTCCTGGGAAGCCCTTCTAACACAAGGGTCAAGCATGAGGTCGCATTAGGACTGGCATAGTTACTCACCCTGATTTGTCGGTGTTAGTGTAGAGATTGTGTGTATTATTGGGGGTCACTTGAGAAGAAAATAATGTGGGGACCTTCTCAAGTTGATTTCTGTCTAGATACCCTACCTTTGCGCGTGGATCAGACTGTTGATTGTTTCCCCATGCATCATTTTCGTAATTGGTAACCTTAGTAGCCTATCTCTTTAGGGTATTTACAAAAGGTGACTGTGGAGGGGCAAGTCTTCATGGTACCTGGAATCGACGTTTTCCAAACTCACTCGGGATACTTGGAGGGTATACCCACGATTATGTGTGGGATATTGCACCAAGGTGTAAGTACGTTAAGTAGGTCATCAACGTAAATTTTCCACTCGCTTTATCCCAGCCCCTTCTTGTCTTGATTTCATGACGTTAATTTTCATCACCAACTAGTGACTTTAAAATAATAAGGTTTGTTTTATTAGTTTGATTTCTAGATTTTATTAGTGAGAGTTGTTTGTTTCTCTAGTTGGCCATAGATTTTTTTCGTTCTCTTTTTGGTGCGGCCAACATCGGCCCTTGTCGTTCACATAGGATGCAAGGAATACCTCCGGAAGATCCAGAAAGTTATGTCCCTTTTCTTCCTAACTCACCAGAGGGCTCTCCCGAGGGAGCAATCAATAACGAAGTATCCTTTGAGATTGGAAGTTCGAATTATTTAGAAGGATTCAGAATTATATTGGATTCTTTAGAGGGATTCAAACTTCCCATAAACCCGTTAGCGAATATTAGAGAAGATCCACTTCTTCTCCAGCTAAATTCATTGGGAGAATTGTTTATTGAATATCATACTCAAATACCTACTAGACCTCACATAGAGTCTGGTGTCGACGATCTACCCTTTCAGAGTGAATCATTTAGAACCCCAGTTCATACTACTGGAGTTTTTCAGAGAACCACCTCGGGACACGATAGTTTTGACACACTAGGAACGAATTCTAATCAACCTATGGAACCGTAAATTCCTGAGACATCTATTACCTATACAGTACCTTTAGATCATTTTACTAGCACAACCAGTAATTTCGTCACAGCTTCAGACCAATTGTTGGTTGGTTCTCACTCGATTCTCCCTCTCTAGATCACCCACTCTACCATGGTCCCAGAAGCTACGAATGTTTCTACTGGAAATGTGGTTATTAATCAAGATCCTATTTGAATGCCACTTTCTCTTAGATCAAATATGTCACTTCCCCATGGGTATAATTCTTTGAATACTTCCATTGCTATTCCTGCCCAGAATCCATGCGGAGGGTCTCAAATTTTTGTTCCTCCTAGGTATAATGTTGCTAGTAATTTTGTTCCTACACCTACCTGGTTTCTCTCTGGGGGGATTTAAGTTCCTCCTCCACCAATTTTTGAAGGATCTAATCATCCTGGCCCTCGTGGTTCCAATCCTGTTGGAGGCACCAGTCATTTTTTTTCTTCTGGTTTTTAGATTCATGTTGGAGGCCAACCTCAAGTTGGGGGGCAACCTCAAGTTGGGGGGCAACCTCAAGTTGGAGTCCATAACCCATTTTATGGGCAAATTATACCCAGATTACAATCTCAACCTTGGAACCTTCTTTTCCAAGGGAATCAACAACCGTCTAGAGGCAAACATCCTTAAGTTAATCATTTTGTGCCCCTAATTTTGGAGTCCATAACCCATTTTATGGGCAAATTATACCCAGATTACAATCTCAACCTTGGAACCTTCTTTTCCAAGGGAATCAACAACCGTCTAGAGGCAAACATCCTTAAGTTAATCATTTTGTGCCCCTAATTTCGGACAACCGTATCTAGGTTCTATGAATCCTACTTGGGGTCAAAATTTCCAGTCTAATGTTCTTTTCCAAGGGAGAATACCTAATCAACCAACACTTGTTGGCTATGTGACTCAAAATCCTCCACAACCAAATTTTTCAGGACTATCCAACTATCTACAGACTTCTTATGGTCCTACTGGTATACCTACGGGGTTACCTCCTCAAAACTATTAGTTTCCTCAAGTGAACAGACAGTTTCCATTTCTTGCTACTTTGGATTTACTGGATTTATCTAGGATTTTGAATGACCCTATTTTTCATTATCCTTATTGTCCTATCATATCGGCTAAATTATCGTCTGACATTCCTAAGTTTGATGGTCGATCGGGAGAAGACCCAAATAATCATGCCATGAATTTCCATCTTTGGTGTTCATCCAACTCATTGATGGATGACTCTATAAGATTACGAATTTTCCAACGAAATCTTACAGGTTCAATAGCCAAATGGTATATTGAGTTGCCACAAGGATTATTTAATGACTTTAACACCTTAGCCATGGCGTTCTTAAAACATTACCAATTTCCAATTCGTTATGAGACAGGAACCGAAATTTTGAGTTCTTTTAAACAATCCTCTTCCATTCATATTTATGATCATATTCATGAATGGAGGAGGAGAAGACGCTTAATCAAAGTTCCCCTTCCTGATCGAATGTTGGATGAGTGGTTTACCAAATCACTCATTGGTCCTATAGCCTGTGATGTTTCCATGGGTGGTTTCATCACTGAAGAGAAGGAGATTGGTCGTGCTCAATATCTAGATCTCGTTTATTCATAAACGAACACACTCTATGAATTGATCCCTGATGCTTCTCGTGCATCCACGAAGCCTACCCCAACACATCCAGTAGATTCTCATGTTGTTGATGGTGTGATTGGCACCTTTCATGTTGAGACTGAGTCTACACAAGCCAGTCATACCAATCAAAAGTATACTACTTCTAATGTACAAAATACTCCTACTCCTACTCCTTCCCCCGGTAAAACTTCTGAAGTTAATTCGGTTCAATATACACCTATCGGTAAAAATCAAATTAAAAAGAAAGGAAAGGGTAAGAATAAGGAGGAAAAAAATAGTAATTAACAATCTGAGAAACCCAAAACACAACCCGTTGATGAAAAATATAAGCATAAACCTTGTTATCCTTGCCTTATTTGTGAAGACGATCATTATACGAAAGATTGTCCACAACGTGTTGAGGTTACTAATTTCTTGCAAGGGACCGGGAAACCTTCTACACTCGTCGTCTTGTCACAACCTCTTCCTTCTCAGCAGCAGACCCAATTGGTCATTCATGAACAACCTTCTCCATCTACCACGTCTTATGTCCTTATGTGTACTGGTGACTCCAATAAGAACGAAGTTGCAGTCGTAACTCGAGCCAAAGATTATTCTCCTTCAAAAGAGAAAGTTGATGATTTACCACCTTCGTTGGTTCAACCTCCTCCTCCAACTTCACCTCCAAATGGTCCTCTTCATCTCAAACAATCGGGCCTAGATACAGTTCTCCTTCCTCCTCCCAAGGGTGTTGTTCGAAAGTCTTCATTTAATCCTCACGCATGTGCTGCCCAAAACTACAGTATTGTAGAAGACCTTGTGCAAGAACCCTCTGCGATGTCGGCTCTTGAATTCCTTCACAGTTGTCCTACTCAACGGAAGGCGTATTTAAAGGCTATTGGTGGAATTGATATTACCGATACCAATTTGATAATCTTTGACTTGGAAGATCATATTCCAAGACTTCCTCCTCAATTATCATTTTAGATCCAAGTTGTTGTGGAAAATAAGAATATTTTTCAAACCGTTATTGATGAAGGAGCCTCGACTTGTGTTATATTCATTACTTGTTGGAAAGCTATTGGCTCTCCTTCCCTTACCGAGTCACACAATACTCTTAAGGCATTTAATGGTACATGGTTTAAACCTTACGGTTTTCTTTCTTCGTTGTCTATTACGTTAGAAGGTAAAGCGGTTAACGTCGAGGTTGAGGTCTTTGATGGACCTCTCAATTATAAAATCCTGCTTGGCTGTAGTTGGATTGATTCCATGTGCGTAGTTGGGTCTACTCTTTTTTGTGTGTTACGTTTCCCACACCAAGGAAAAGTCATTATTGTTGATCAACTGGCCTTCTTTAATTCTGATTCACGTACTAACAACGTACCTTTTATCTCGAAAACACCTCCCGGTTATGAGAATGTCGGAGTGGGTCTTTTAAAAGATTCAACCTTGATGGGTACAATTCCTATTCCACCACCCGATATTCCTCCTCCTTTTTTCGCTTTGATTAACATGATATAAACCTCTGTTCGTGAAACCCCTGAGTATTATGACCCATGGATAGTACCTATCTCTGGTGACTGTCTTCGTTATAGTGACCAAATGCCTTTAAGTCCGGTATAATCAACTTATCAAGATATTCAATCGACAACTCCCTCTCCTCCTTCTCTCAGTGATACATCTCCTTATCCATTTCACTTGATCTTTCCTACTGATGAGATGATCATGATGGTCATGTCCATGGAATATAATCCATGGGATGATGGGCATCATAATTCTATTCTCTTCCTAGAACAAGAGACTATAGAGAGCTACCAACGGATTTCGACTCCGTCGATCATTGTTATTATTTGTTTTGTTCATGAGTCAACACACAATGTCTTGTATGAAGGGAACTTGAGTAATATTTCATGTACCATTCCTCTCGACATATCAATTAAACCCAAGGTCGTGGAAAATTTTCATATCGGTGCCTCATGTTCTACTGATGAGGTCCACAGTTATAAATCCCTTTTCCAATAATTTCGTGACGTTTTCACCTGGAGTTATGAAGAAATGCCTGGTATTGATCCTGATATTGTTGTGCATGAGATTAAGACTTATCGGGATGCTAAGCCCGTTTTGAAGAGACTTCGCCTAGTACATCCACGTAAAGCTGTTGATATCAAGCTTGATGTTGAGAACTTCTTAAAGTTGGTTTTGTCTATCCTGTGGCTTTGATCGATTGGGTGTCCAATCTTGTTTCGGTAAATAAGAAACAAGGCACGATCCGCGTTTGTGTAGATTATAGGGATATCAATAAAGCTTGTCCCAAGGACAATTATCCAACCCCTTTCGTTGACCAGATTGTTGACGATTGTGTCGGGAGTGAAATCTTCTCCTTGATGGACGGTTTCTACAGCTATAATCAAATCAATATTTTACCTGTGGATCAACATAAGACTTCTTTTATTTGTCCTTGGGGAACCTTTGCGTACTAGAAACTACCTTTTGGTCTAAAAAATGTTGGTGCAACTTTTCAACGCGCTATGTATTATGATTTTCATGACACTAAGCACATTGTACAACCCTATCTAGATGATTTACCGACACATTCTATGAATCGTCAAGATCACCCGGTACATCTATGGGCCATTTTCCTACACTGTCGTTATTATCGCATACACTTGAATCCACACAAATGTGTTTTTTATGTAGAATTTGGGTGACTTCTTGGTTTTATCGTGTCTATACATGGGATTAGGGTATACCCCTTGAAGGTTGAGGCCATTCTCAATTTACCTCCTCCTTCCACGCTACGCCAACTCCAAAGTTTGCAAGGGAAGGATTTTTTTTTACGTCGATTCATTCCCAACTACACTGAATTAACAAAAGGATTTACTCGGATTCTCTAGAAAGGTTACAATTTTGTATGGGATGATACTTCAAACAAAGCCTTTGAATCTTTGAAACTTGCCTTAACCCGTATACCACTGTTGTTTCCACCTGACTATAGCCGATATTATTTCCTGTACTTAGTTTCTTTGGACTCTACCATTGCTATGGTTTTAGTCCAAGAGGATGATTCACACAATGAACATGTTATATACTATTTGAGTCAGAGTCTCACGACCACCGAAACCAAATATTTACATGTGGATAAACTGACCTTGGAAGCTGTTCAAGTTGTTCAACATTTTTGTCACTACATATTATTACGTAGAACCACAATCATTTCTGATTGCAACCCCATGCAACATATCCTTACTCAAAAATTGTTGGGGGGAAAGTACTCTAAATGGATAGTTATTCTCCAGGAGTTTGATTTGGAGTTTGAACGTGCCAAGTCAAAGAAGTCTTTGGTTTTTTCAAAATTTTTATGTGACCTTCCCTCTACTGAAACAGATATTGTGGAAGAGGATTCCTTACCTGACAAATCCCTCTTTCTGATCATTTATGATGACATATGGTACGAAGATATTATCATCTATCTCCAGACCCAAACTTTTTGGCCTGATATTTCTAGTACAGATCATTGCCGTATCTGGTATCAAGCCCGTCAATACATCATCCTTGGTGATACCCTTTACCGTCGTGGTATTGATTCCATATTTCGATGATGTCTCACCTACAATGAAGCTGAGAAATATTTGAATGAATGTCACTCTAGAGAATGTGGCGGTCATATGTCTGGGTATGCCACTACACAAAAGATATTACGAGCTGGTTATTGTTGGCCTTCATTGTTTAAGGATTTCATTATTGTCATCCAGAAATGCCACGCTTTTCAAACCTACAACAATAACATCTGATCTCACCCTGCTCCTCTTCACCCTGTAGTTTCCATTGGTCCATTCGCTAAATGGGGTATTGACTTCATGACATGTAACCCTCACTCGACCGAGGGGCATGGATACATTATTGTAGCTGTAGATTATTTCACTAATTGGGTCGAGGCGATGCCTACATTTTATAACACCGGGAAAACTGCAACATTGTTCATATTCAATCATATCATTACTAGATTTGGTGTCTCTCAAGCCATTGGTACTGATCACGGTAATCATTTTCTCTATTTCATGATGTCTGAACTTACTGAGAAGTTGGGTCTTCGACATGAAAACTCAAATCCCTATTATCCACATGCCAATGGCCAGGTTGAAGCAATCAACAAAGTTCTCACTACTATGATTCGGCGGATGGTAGGAATTCATAAGTCAAATTGGCACATGATGTTGTTCTCA
>SNQJ01S0072895.1:4236-22960 GCA_010110895.2 Picea sitchensis | reverse complement strand
TAGGGCAAGGAGACATGTGCAGGATAAGGACACTCAAGGAAAATTCCTCCATGGGTCAAGGTGTCAAATCAAAGAGAAAAAAAGTGTTGCAAGGATTGTGTTTAAGGAATGCTTTAGAGGTTTAGTTGAGAGCAACATGGAGCTGACATTAGGCCAAAAATGCAAATATGAGACCCAAAATGCGATTAAGAATGACACAACATGACTCCTTCCATGTGAATTTTTAACAAGCCCAAAGAAGGTAATCTCGGTGTTTTTTTCACGTTTAGAGAGTCTGAAAAAACGTTATAGAAGACTCCAGGGAGTTCCTTTTTCGTAATTAGTCTAGTCGATTCGAAAAAGGGTTAAAATTATACCAAAAATTAGTCTCTTTAATACCATTTTAACGAGTGTGATTGAGACAAGTTCACTCGATGATATTTTCAATTTTAAGGAGTCTGAAAAGAGCTTAACTATGGGCTCGCAACCTTTTTCTAGTTTTAGTCTCCTTAGCCCGAAAAAGTATAAAATATAACTGAGGACAACTCTCCCGGTGAGACAAGTCTCTCGAGGTGTACCTTTTTCCAGAATAATCTATTGGCTGGAAAAAGGGTTAAACTCGGGTCGAATAGATGTTCTTTATGGACCAATTAACGAGTGTGAAAGGAACAAGGTCACTCGACGATATTTTCATATTTAGGGAGTCTAAAAACAACTTAACTATGGACTCCGAGGGGGTTCATTTTTTGTAAGTAATCTCCAAGGCCCAAAAAAGGAATAAACCAAAATCAAGGAGAATGTTCATTTTTCAAAAATTTAGTCCCTCAAGCCTGAAAAAGGGTTAAACTTATGCATGAGAATACTCTTCTAGCGAACTGAAGTTCCTAGAGCATACATTTAATCATAAAATTATCCATCCAGGCCGAAAAATGGGTAAACTACCTCTGGACAGATGTGCCTTCAAATTTGAGTTTGGTGAGCGTGAAGGGAAACAAGAACGCTTAGCAATATTTTCAATTTTAGAGAGTCTGAAAAGGGCTTAAAGAAGACTCCAGGGGAATACTTTTCTCAAGTAATCCAGACGAGAGCGAAAAGAATAAATACAAAACTGTTGGATGTTTCTTTTGAAATTTAAAGGAAGATTGAAAGACAACAAACAGTGCTCATCAAGGAGTCTCATGGGTAAGGCCAAGAATGATGATTAGAAAGAAGAATGAGGCTTCAATATGTAATCATGGAGGGTATAACAAGGAATCCCAAGCCTATAGTCAAAACTCACATCATGGACACCAAAATGAAGCAAAGGATCTACCTAGGGCATCCATGTAGAGATAGGATCTACCACCTAATTACGACACTTCTAAAGCAATAGAGAAGGTTATGTGTCGCACTTTGGTGGGATCGAGCCTATGGAAAAGCGGAAAAGACAAAAAAAATGCAGAAAGATGGGAGTGAAAACCTAACCTATATGAAAAAGTTGAAAAAATGACTTTTACCATGGGACGATATGAGTGTAACCCATCTCAAAAAATTACCAAACCGAAAGGACAAGTCCATCAGAATGACCCAAAGAGAACTCAAGTAGCCACCAAGTCAGAAAAAGTGAAAAAGGGGACCAAATTAGGGGGAAAAGTGAAAAAAAGTCTATAAATAGAAGGGGACAACTCATTTTTACCATTGCAATTTGGAAATTAACAAAATAAATCAAAAACCCCTTTTATCAAAATGCAAATTCTGGGAGATACGGTGGACGAAAACCCTCACACTTGGACCAAGTAAGTACAAATCACCCCCTCTTTCATCTTAGTTCATTTGTTTGCATTTAATTTTGTATTTAGGAGGGGCACACCCTTGAAAAAGGGTCACGACTATGTGTACGCAGGTTATCCACACTCAGCCCGCATATGCACACAGGCAGAGTAATACTCAAACCGCATACATACACAACTATCCTAAAGAAATCCCACGTACATCCTCTTTGAAGTTCAAAAATAAATAAGTGAAGACTAAAACCTCTCCAACTTGTGTGTGTGGAAGGATGTGTGTTCACTGGAGAGATATGGAACATGAGGTGTTGGATTTTTTGGTCGAGGAGGACCCAGTAGCCATTGCTATGCTAAAACAATGTGGCTTATGGAAATTTTTCTATTGTCCATTCACGAGGGCACAACTGAGGTTGCTCAATTATCTAGTGGATTATTGGCATCCTAATGCATAGGATTTTATGTTGGAGGATCAATCACTGACCCTAACGACAGAGGACATTTACATCCTGACCGACCTCTCTAGAAGAGGGGAACCAATCAACTTGAGGTCCTTTCCTTTGGGGCCATATAACATTGAGGACTACATCATGATGTATTTTGAGGTTGGTACCAATAAATTAGGTTCTCAAGTGCTGATTCACAAGATAACTAGCCTCTCCATGTGAATTATTTTGTTCATTATCAGGAGGATCACGGGATCCGCAACACTCCATCAGGCCTCTCGTGCATAGATGCATTGTGTAATCTAGTGTTTAGAGGCTACCTTGTTTTATTGGAGTAATACCATGCTAGTATGCATGAAGAGACAAATCACAGATGGTATATTAAGACGATGTGTGTTAGAGCATGAAATACCAATGATACTATCAGAAGCACACGAAGGTATTGCAGGAGGACACTACGCAAGTAAAGCTATTGCGTAGAAGATTTTGTGTGTAGATATTTGGTGGCCCACACTTCACAAGGATGCTAAAGAATATTGTCAGGCATGTGATGTTTGTCAAAGGGTTGGAAATCCATATATAATGGATGGCATTCCCTTGCATCCACAGGTTACACTGCAGGCCTTTGATAAATGGTCAATAAACTTTGTTGGACCAATCAATCTACCAACTAGGAGATATGTATCTAGGTATATAATAATTGTGACATAGTATTTAAACAGATGGGAAAAAGCAACATCAGTCACAGACTGTAGCACATAGACAACTGCCCAATTTATTTTTGAGAATGTCATTACAAGATTTAGTTTCCTGTGCATTTTACTAAGTGATCAAGGGACAAAATTCTTGAATAAGACAATTGCAGCCTTGACTGAGGAGTTTCAAATTCACCATCAATGGAGAACGCCATTTCACCCTTATGCAAATGGGATAGTAGAAGCCTTCAATAAAATTTTATAGAATGTTTAGACAAAGATCTGCAATGTAATAAGGGATGATTGGGACTTCAGGATCCCTATGGTATTATGGGAATATAGGACTACAAGAAAATAGTTTATAAGACAAACACCTTTTAGATTGGTATATGTGAAAGAAACAATAATGTCAATGGAATTTATTGTGGAAAGCTTGCGTGTTGCACAAATTGTTGATCTTTCGGACTCTCGTGTAGTAGATTAAATATTGTCATATTTATTACAACTTGAAGAAGACCGATTTTTCATAGGATTCCATCAACAGGTTTAGAAGGCAAGAGAAAAAGCATGGCATGATAGGCATATTAAACAGAAAAAGTTTCAAGTGAGATATTTAGTGTTGCTATACGAAAACAAGTTCATACATCATCCAGGGAAGTTTAGAATGCATTGGTTAGGTCTATACATGATCAAGTATGTGACAAAAGCAGGTGATGTGCAGCTATAAATGTTGAATGGTGAAGTCTTGGGGGGACAGTTGAATGGGAGTTGGCTGAAACTTTATAGGGACGGTCGATCGTTTGTGCAATATTTTGACCTACAAAAGAACCTATGTACCATAGTAGTGTATTATATTAAGAAAAAGAAAGAAAAAGTGGAAAAAGAAAAAGAAAAAGAATAGAAAAAATGGAAAAAGTAATAAAGTAAGTGAAGGAAAGAAATAGAAAGTTGAAGTGTTAGTCAAGAGTGAAGAAGTTAATATAGTTCAGAGAAAGAAATAAACAGGATAATTTCATGGATGAGAATGAAGAGGAAGAAAGATACATATATAGAAAGAGTAAGTGCACAAAAGAACTGGGGATCGTGCAGAGGAAGTGAATTACGCACAGAAGAAAATATTGTTCAATGAACGAATGAATAAGATGGAAAATTGCACAGACAAAGAAGTAGACAAACATTTAAAGGAATTAAAGCGCATAAAAAATGGTTAAATATAAGTAATTACAAGACATCATTAATACGCATAGTCATAAATGGAAAGCGTTGGAAGAGATCATGACAGGCTGGAAGATCAAGGAAAAAATACGGTGATAGATTTGGAATTAATGCAACGTTAAAGTAGGTATTGATTGCACAACATTGGTGGATTATATAGTTAATTCAAGTGCAAAGGTAAATGGACATTTGTTGAAGGGGAAAAAAAATTGTTGAAGGGTCGATGGGACAACATTATTGTTATTTGGAGTTTGCAGCGAGTAGAGAGAGATAAGAGTAGTGTTGCAGAGCCCTAAGAAATGCCACAGAGACGAAGGAGTTGTCACATTTAACAGTATTTCATAGATGGCACTACCAAATGCAACAACATCAGAACAAAATAAAACATGAACTAGAGAAACAACAACACTACTAGGAGTTGAGGAGACTCTGGGAGCATCCTCATCGAAGATGAAATTTCCAAGTATTACATTCCACTGAGGAAGGACAATGCCAAACCGGTTAAGTTAAATAAGGAGGCCAAGTATGAATTGGTGACGCCAACAATCCCAACTGGGGTAATCATTGATGATGATATTCTAGGCAAGGTATCGTAGATGAAATATGTGGATCATGACACCACAAATAAAACGAAGCTCCCCTAACAACTACTTGGAGATGAAAATCAATGAAAATACATACCTTCCCATAGTAGAGCCAAAGGTATGGGCCAGAGGGTTGGAGTGAGATGAACTATTGAATCTGTTTGACATCCCACACTTTGACAGGAGCTAGGAGATTAATGCATGAATAAAGATGTTATTAACCTATGTGCACAACAACTAGTTGTGGTTAGATAGGTTGATTTCTGTAGACACAGATCTAATTGTGTAAATCAGAGGATTAATATCATAGGGGCAAGACCCTACATTATTGTTCACATATAGAAAGAATGAGAAGGCTCTATTAGAGGATATGAAGGAGAAATTCCACACAGTTAGAGGTGTGCATAGTTTGGATGTGCCAAGTATATGTGACCCAATGATATGATTTGCGACGTAATCATTAGTGTGAAAATTGTTGAGGAAGTGCATGAAAGATCAAGTGCCCGCAAGAATGAAAGTTGCAGCTGAGAAATGTATATAAGGGGTAACGATGAGCTGGGCATCGTTTTTACTTAACCAGTTCCTCATATACTGGACGAAATCACAAGAGAAAGGAATGGAATTCCACTATTCATGGTTATTACTTCTAATCAAGTTGGCAATGTGGAAAGAACCAAAGGATGCACCATTTATGGGTATGAGAGGAAAGTCATGCTTGGATGCCAAGTATCGAAACTTATGGTACACAATGCACAAGGGACAACAACTAGACAACAATATTGAATTCTATCTATATAAGGAAATGATTAGGAAGTGTATC
The DNA here is from genome assembly GCA_010110895.2 of Picea sitchensis. Lineage (NCBI taxonomy): Eukaryota > Viridiplantae > Streptophyta > Pinopsida > Pinales > Pinaceae > Picea > Picea sitchensis. Next base: position 17,458 of record SNQJ01S0072895.1, on the reverse strand, counting down.
CAGGATACACCGTGAATTTCTACACAGATTGTAGAAACTTACAAACCATTTGTGTGTTTCATGGAAGACTGGCGTCATATGTACATACAAGAAAAGAAAGATCCGAGAGAGTAATGGGTCAAGACAAGTACCGAATAACAAAGGAGGACATAGAATTAATTATGTAGGAATAATACACAAACTGGAAGGTCCCACTGAACAAACAAGAAACGAAAAGACCAGATCCTGAGATTGAGGAAGTATAAGGCCTAAAAAAAAGTGCAAGAAAGAAGAGGAAAGACGCAGAGAAAAAGAAGGAAAAATAATTGTTGCATTGAAAGAAGTAGAGAGCGAACAAAGAAATGAGTCCACTGGAACTGATGGAAGACAAATTTAATACGTTTGGAGAGTAAGTTATGGATATCACCGACGATGTATTTCAACACACGGTAGAGCAACAAGAAGGTCTGAACAAGATACAGGAAGAAATGAATGCACTGCACCAATTGATGGAAGAAACCACGATAGGAATTGCACAAAAAACAACTAAAGGACCAATGACAAGCACAAAAAGGCCATTAGAAGCAATACCAATAGTCTCTCATGCATTAGAGGTAATGGGGGAGAATAGAACAATTAAGTTATCACCATGGTTGATTGTGTTCCCATCAGTGGAAATGCAGAAGAAAGAACATGCACTAAGTCACTTTAATTTAGTCTTATCACAGATACCAAGATAAATGTTGCAGGGGTTGTAGGCTAGCATAGTGCAAGAATTGAACATGTGCATGGCAAAAACATCTGATGAATTGGCTAAGGGAACAACATAGATTACAAGCATGTGGATTGACTACAATGGAGTTGAACATGAAAGGGATGCAACTACGTAGAAGGAAAAACAGGTGAAACAAGTATTTGAAAAGGTTTACAAAGATATTTTGAAGGTACCAATGGAGGTGGATACTCCATTATGAGATCAGATAGTGAAGATTAGCGAAGCCATCCAGGGTTTCCAAACGCAAAATTGGTCAGTTAGAAACATGAATGACACCAAGAACACCCCCAGAAGAAAGAGACCAAATGGAGAATACAGTAAGCATTGCAGTGGAAAGTATTAGTACTTTGGAAGAATAATGTGATAAGTTGTATGAAGATAGCATAGAAGTCTAGAATCAACTGTCGGAGGAAGCCAAATTATAGATTATTGAACAAAAGATTCAAACTGCGCAGGGGAAGGCTAAGAAGATTAAGGAAACCATTAGCAATTTGTCACTAGCTAAGAAGATGATGACAATGCAATAGAGTAAGAATATATAATCTGAGATGAACTGACTGAGGGTTGAGCAACAAGATTACATGAAACAAATAGAGATGTTACAGGAATAAGCATTTAAATTTATATAGGAAATAACAGAAGCGCAACGCGGGATAAAACAAGCAGTAGAACAAGCTGAAGAGAAACGATAGACTCATATCATTGCATAATTAGTAGAAACAATTTGTTAAACAAAATAGAGGTCAAGGAGAAGACCAACATAGCAAAGGAGATTTTTGAAAAATTCAAGGAGAAGTTGAAAAAGGCTTAAGTGGCTCGGGACGAGCCACGAGTGATTGTTGGGGGTCTGTTGGACAGACATTTTGGATGAGAATAACTAATTTTTTGGAGTTGCACCATATAAGGTTGTATCAGAGCACGCAGAAAAGGTGCACAAGCAGGAAAAGAAGTAGATCGATGAAAATTAAGGAAAAACGGTTATGACCCATTAAGGTTTTGGGGATAATTTGTTATGAACCATTAGGGTTTTCAACCCTAATTCTATGTATAAACATGTAAAGGGTCGGGGAATATTAGGATGTTGAGAATAAGATATTAGGTTGCTCATCATTCATGAAGAGATTTCATATCGAAGAAATTGAAGAGATAGGATCGCATTGCAGAGCGACTAGGCAAGTTTGGGGATTACAATGTGTTGTAACTTTCGTAAGCACATTGTGCAATATTGAGGTGATTATTTCACGAAGATTAATATAAGAAGCTAGTTTTTGTGGGCATATCCCAAGGATTGGGTGAACCATGTTAAAATCCTATGTCTAATGTGTTTGTTGATGTGATTATTCATGGATGTTATGTTTCTGCATGATTAGTATAGATTTGTTTAACATATGGTTGATGTGCAATAATAATGAATGATTTAGTGGGTTGGTTACTTCGTGATCTATGCTATATTTTTTCTGCACACTAGGGTTTATGGCACTAAATGAATCTTAGATGGGTTACTATTGCATAATTGTTATGGTAAAAGTAATGAACTATTAGTTAATGGAAGCCACACATAGGGTTTTTTGACTGATAAAATCATGTTAAATAAGCATAATGTGCACATGGTGAAAAAGTATTAATGGTTATGTTGATAGCCTCACATCCCCTCATCCCTCCATAAACTTGGTTCGTGAAACCCCAGTAGATGCCTCGAGTGAGACTTCACTGACATGCAGGTGATGCAGAAGGGGTCGATATCTAAAGGGTTTTTTTGGGTTAAATAAATTGAACCTAGGGTCTTATAATTGTGCCTCAACATCCTCCCATCATTTCTCATACCCAAAACTCATAAAAACCATTCTCCCTAGATTTTCTCTTCACATAACCTTGATCTTCATTTCCCTCAATCCTAACAACCTTAACCTAGGGAAGCCCCCCTTGAGTCGAAGGAAGAGTTGGCGTCAAGTGAAAGAGGTTTGGTGAGGTGATAGTGTCCTTGCCTCTCAGTTACACTGGATTGCACTTGATATTTTGGACTTGATCTCAATAAGTGTGAGTTTGTGTGATAATAGTATGCATGAGGTAGTAAAAGTATATGTTCTTAAGAATCAAATTCATATTAATCAAAGAATGAATACACATGCATTTCCTCGATTACGTTACCCAAGTATTTCTAAATCCCACTACTACTAAGTACATTGTCACTGTTGGTCAGAGCATGCATCATTAAACATAGATGATTAATGATTATGTAATGATGGAATTTAATTCATGGCTTCATTTATTACTATCGATATTTTGATGTAACTACAAAAGATATTCTTTTGTATTTGTATTGGTCAAGCCTCAAGAAGGTTATTGTAATCTTGTTGTATAAATCGACTCAAAACAAATTATTGTTTTATTGTTATCCTTATTCTAAAATTCAAAACAACCCCTCTTAGGGTTGCGTATTTTTGGGTGTCAGTTATGTGTATAAATAGAGGTTGAGTTCCTCTCATTTGTACACACACACAACTCGCCTTCTCTTGTGTATTTGGAGCATAGAAAGGAAGGTTTAGTGTAGGAGGTCTTGGTTTCTTGGTCTTTGGTATCTTGGTCTTGGTCTATTTGTGGAGAGTTATAGCGTGACATTGTATTGGTTGAAGGAATCTATATTGAAGAATTGGTTGCTAGGTTTTCTCCCCCATGAGGGTTTCCCAGGATATATCTTGTGTTCTGTGATTGTTTATCTTTCAGTGATCCTATTACATGAAATTGTTAATGAATGTCAAAGAAGATAATTTTAACTTCTAAAATTATAACATGGTATTAGAGCAGGCCTAAATAGAAGAAAGTTCACAAATCTAGAAGACAAGACCACCAGAAAGTGTGCCCTAGTGGAGTGCATATTTTCCCTGGATCAGATCTTCAGAATACAAAATTTGTGATTTAGGGGCAGGATGACTACCAGAACCAATATTGATGAGAAGTTGGATGGAGATGACAACTTAAGATCCTAGAGGTACAGAGTATCCCTCCTCATAGAATAACATGATCTAGAGAATTTCACTAAAGCAGAGGTTTCAAAACCAGAGGGAGATGAGGCTAAAGAAAAACAAACGAAGGATATGGTCAAAGCAAAGAGGATTATTGCAGACTCCATTAAGGACCATCTTATTCATCACATTTCTTCATTGTCCACTCCAAAAGAAATGATGGATTCCTTAACCCAATTGTTTGAAGGAAACAACATCAACCGAATAATGACCTTGAGAACTCAATTAAAGAACGTGAGGATGCAGAATTCAGAATCCATCCACTATTACTTCCCAAGAGTGAACCGGATTAAGGAGAAAATAGAATCCATTGGTGATACAGTGAATGGAGAATAAATGGTGATTACCACCTTGAATGGCCTCTCAAGTTCATGGGATACATTTATTCAAGGGATATGCTCAAGAAGGAAGCTACCCAAGTTCAATTGGCTATGGGAAGATTGCAACCAAGAAGAAGCAAGGAAGGTAGAAAGAGAAGAGAAGATGACAGATGATGATCAAGCCCTAGCCATCCACACTAGGAAAGGAAAGAGTAAGGGAGAACCTTCATCGCCCTATATGTTTCAGAAGGGCCGAAGAAATAACCCAAATATCAGATGTTTCTGTTGTCATAAAATGGGACACATTGGTAGGAATTTTTCCCTCATTCAGAGACCAAGGGAAAAGAAAGGAGGTAAAATGCATCATGTTCATACAAGTGAAGATGATGAGCCACCCAAGAAGTTTTCAAAGGAAGATGAATCAAGTGATGAGGAGTATGTTCTTATCTCATCCCTTATAGGAACTATCACTCATGGAAGTGAAATTTGGCTAGTGGATAGTGGTGCTTCCAAGAACATGACAAATTATAAAGACTCCTTGTCTAACCTTACTCATAAGGATTCACCACACAAGGTGAAATTCAGAGATGAATATCGGTATCTTAACAAAGGAGTAGGAGAATCCTCCCACAATTTAGACTCAGGAAAGCCAATGAAGATGAAGGAATTTCTCTATGTTCATGGATTGAAGAAGAACCTTCTCTCGATTTCAACATTGGATGAGAAGGGTTACAGAGTTTCATTTGTTGATGGACAAGTTCTTCTGTCACCTAGAGGGAATACTTTTCATGATGATGTGGTGATTGGAGTTCAAGAGGGAGGAATCTACAAATTGAAAGGGTGATCATATTCATCATTAATTCATGACACTATGAATCCAAGTGAGTTATGGCATAGGATGTTTTCTCAGCTACATTAAAAGGCCCTACCGAGTGTGAGAAATATGGTGACGGGACTACCCGAGATATAGGAAAAACCATACGGCATGTGTAAAGGTTGCGCACAAGGAAAGAACGTGAAGCACTCCTTTCCCAATAGTGATATAAGATCCAAAATGTTATTGGACATCGTTCACTCATATGTGTGTGGACCGATGTTAGCAACTTCACTAAGAGGGTATGTATATTATGTGTCTTTTATTGATGATTACTCACGTAAAAATTGGATCTATTTGTTGAAGGAAAATAATGAAGTGTTTGGAAAATTCAAAGAATTTAAGGCACTGGTAGAAAACTTAACAGAGTGGAAGATAAAGACCTTGCGATCAGATAATGGAGGAGAATTCACTTTAGAGGAATTGAAAGAATATTGCAAGGAAGTTGGGATTAAGAGGGAGATTTCTAATCCCTACAATCATCGGCATAATGGAGTAGCATAAAGAAATAATTGGACGATCATGGAAGCAGTGAAGGCTATGATCCATGATCAAGATCTACCTATGCATATATAGGAAGAAGAAACAAAGACTACAGTGTACGTGCAGAATAGAAGTCCCCACAAAGTACTTAGAACCAAGACACCAAAGGAGATGTTTTTAGGAGAGAAGTCAGAAGTCAGTCATCTAAGTATATTTGGATGCCTCGTATTTGTGCATGTCCCCAAGGGAAAGAGGAAAAAATTGGATCCATCCAGAAAGAATGACATATTTGTTGGTTACAGTGACATATTGAATTCATATAGGATATATATTCCCGGTCACAGGAAAGTTGAGAGTAGCCAAGGTGTCACCTTCGATGAGAGTGCAACTTTCAACAAATAAAAACATGACTGTGCAAAAGAGGTTCATGAGGAGGATAATGAAGTTACTATAGTTCCATAGGCAGAAGTAGTTGAACCAGAGGAAGTCATTCATGAGGACAATGACATGGCAGAACCTCAGAGGCCAACAAAGATGCCTTCTCACAATACAAGACTAGATTGGGAACATGATCTCATCAGAGATGCAAAAATATATGGTGCCCCACAAAATTATCTCAGGGAAAGTAAGAAGTTGGAACCGTATTCTAGCTATGTGGCATGTTTGTGTGATTTCATGGATGTAGAACCGTCCAGATATGAAGAGGCTATAGAAAAGATGGTATGGAAGGATGCCATGGGGGAGGAATATCAATCCATAGTAAATAATGATGTATGGGATGTGGTCCCCTGACTGAAGGAGAAATTAGTAGTAAGTTCAAAATGGATCTACAAGAAGAAACATGCAGTTGATGGCATTATTGAAAAATATAAGACTGTATTTGTGGCTTGAGGATTCTCTCAGAAGGAGGGCATTGACTATGAGGAGAAATTTTCTCCCATGGTGAGATATGCCTCAATCAGGATTATAATTTTGTTGGTCGCAATGATGAAATGAAAGGTGCATTAGATGGATGTGAAGAAAACCCTCTTGAATGGTGAAATAAAATAGGAAGTATATGTGGAGCAACCATAACGGTTCGAGGTACATGATAGGGAGATGCATGTGTGCAGATTGAAGAAGGGTTCATATGGATTAAATAAGGCACTCAAAGCATGGTATAGAAGGATCAACAGTTTTCTGACGAGCTTAGGATTTACAAAGAGTAGTGTGGATCCTAACCTTTAATTTAAGGTTGTGGATGATGGTCTGATAATACTACTACTGTATGTGGATGACCTGTTTCTAATAGGTGTGGAAAATATCATCTCATAGTGTAAGATAAAACTGGTTGTTGAGTTTGAGATGAAATATCTATGGATGATGGATTGTTTTTGGATCTCAAGGTATGGCAGAGACAGGATGAGATCTTTCTGAATCAAGGGAAGTATGCAGTGGAAATCCTGAAGAGGTTCTGGATGTTGGATTTCAAGGAAATGGCTACACCTATGGTATCGAATCTAAATTTGTTGCAGGATACGACTTCAGAGACTGTGGATGTTACTTTATACAGGAAGATGGTGGGTTCATTGATGTACTTAACAAAAAAGAGACCGAATATATGTTTTGTTGTGAACACCCTAAGTCAATATATGGAGCAACCCAAAAATTTCATTTGGTAGCAGCAAAACATGTGATGAGGTACCTTAAGGGTACATTGGATTATGGTCTCAGGTATGTGATAGACCATGAGTTTGAGGTATATTGATATTAAGATTCAAATTGGGCCAGTAGTATTCCTAATCGGAAGAGTACTTTGACATATTACTTCAGTCTAGGCTCCAGTATGGTTTCGTGGAGTAGCAGGAAGCATACATGTGTAGAACTCAGTACAGTCGAGGATAAATATGTGGCAGCATGTGCAAAATGTAGAGAAGTAGTGTGGCTTCAGAAGATATTTTCTGGGTTATTTGGTCTCAAACTAGAGGCGACCTGCATTTGGTGTGAAAACTAGAGTTGCATGAAGTTGTCAGAGAATCCAATGTTCCATGACAGGTCGAAGCATATCGAGATAAAATATAACTATATCAAGGATGTGGTTCAAAGGGGAGCAGTGAGGCTCTAGTACGTGACTACTAAGGAGTAGGTTGTGGATGTATTGACCAAGCCACAGTCGAGGACAAAGTTTGAGCACTTCAGTGAAAATCTTGGTGTGGTCCCTCTTCAGAGGGAGTGACGAGGTACATATGCATTGCAGGGTAGTAGATGTCCTGGGGACATGTTGTATCTATTTGAGAGCTACCCACAAAATTTGGATGCATTGGTTGTGAAGTCACAGGGGTGCGCATGATGAGGTACATATGCATTGCGGGGTAGCGGATGTTATGGTAACATGTTGAATCTATTTGAGAGATACCCACGGGCCTTGGATGCATTGGTTGTGAATTCATGTTGTACTATGGATATCCAATGATGTATAGATTCATATGTTCAACAGTCAATGGTCATGATCTCGTGTAGCAAAAAAAAACACTTTCCTAGTTAAGAGGGATTGTTGATATTTTGATGTAACTATAAAAGATATTTTTTTGTATTTGTATTGGTTAAACCTCAAGAAGGTTATTGTAATATTATTGTATAAATCGGCTCAAAAGAAATTATTATTTTATTGTTATCCTTATTGTAAAATTCAAAACAACCCCTCTTAGGGTTGTGTCTTTTCGAGAGTCAATTATGTGTATAAATAGAGGTCAAGTTCCTCTCATTTGTACACACACACAACGCGCCTTCTCTTGTGTATTTGGAGCATAGAAAGGAAGGTATATCACAAGAGGTATTTGTTTATTGGTCTTAGGTATCTTGGTCTTGGTGTATTTGTGGAGGGTTATAACGTGACATTGTATTGGTTGAAGGAATCTATACTGAAGAATTGGTTTTTAGTTTTTCTCCCCCGCGACGGTTTCCCAGGATATATCTTGCGTTATGTGATTGTTTATATTTTAGTGATCCTATTACATGGAATTGTTAATGAATGTTAAATAATATAATTGTAACTTCTAAAATTATAACAATTATATCTATCACTAGATTTCATCAATTATGGTTGAATGATACGTGGATTAAAATTGATTGATTCACCTCTCGGAAATGATCTTATTCTAATGATATTTGGATGCTTCATGTGACTTGGTGAATTGATATGAATCAATTGATTCCTTGAATGATCACGTGTCAGTCTTTTCTTGTTGTAAATGATTTATGTTTTGTATTGACAAAATAATGTCTAGGTTCATAATGTAGATTGCTTAATGTATATGTCCAAAAATGTTGTGCTTAGGTTTTAAAAACATTAAATAACCAAAGGCATATAGTCACAATGTGTCAACATCAAAATTTTGATCAATATTTTGGTTACATTAATGTCAAATACCCATTAATATTAAATGTAGTGGGTAATCTAATATGTTTATTATAACTCTTGTCAATTAATGGACATTCATATGAGTCTTGATGGCCTAAGCTAATCAAAATGCATAGTATTTTTTTTTGTAGAGAACACATGTTAGCCTCTTACTCATATACAATCATGAAGTCCTTGTATACCACCTTTCTATATTTAACATACTAGGATATAGTTGTTATCCTAAATGTGTTTCTAAATTCCTAGTTTGCCTCCTCCTACCTTATCTCCAGATGAGATGTTGTTATCATTCAAATGAATACAATGAGAAATAGAGATATTATGGCTTGAGGGATTTTCCACCAAAGTTCTTGTCCTGATTTTGTGTGTTATATTTCTTCCGTTGGTATTAGAGCACCTTTAATCTTAAGAGCCTTGTGTGTTATACTTCTTCCATTGGTATCAGAGCACCTTTAATCTTAAGAGACTTGTAGTTTCCCATGGAAGTTGAAAAGTTAGAGCTCCATGGTAGTGATCCATGATAGAATAATAATTCTATCTACACCAACACAATGTAGATATACATCAATTTGGATACACAATGTCAAAGATAAGATCATAGCTTTCTCAAAAAATTATTAAGTTAAGATTTTGCATGAGTTACTTCTTTAATCTGATTGTGAATAAGAGTCAATAGATTCCTTTTTATTTTCTCTTAACACTAGTACATATTGTAAAAATTTCGACGTTCTCTTTCCAACGTTATGGACAAAATTGGCCATACTGTCGAAAAATAGAGGAAATTTTAAATTTGTTTTTTCCATATTGCCCGATAACGTCGTTATTTCCATGTTGACATACCTCTTGCCACGTTGTGGTCTCTATTGCCACTTTGTCATCTCTATTTCCACGTTTGTAACATAGTCGTCTCTCTTTCCATGTTTGTAACATAGTTGTCTCTCTTGCCACATTTGTAAAATAGTCGTCGCAGTTGCGACATTGTATTTATTTGGGTTGTGTATAAATAAGGTCAATGAGTTGTAAATATTTCTAGTGGTCTGACTATTGATTTTTAGATGGTTTTCCAATGTGGGAAAGGATTATGGTGTGATTTTTATGATTTCCATGGTGTCCTAATTATGATATGACAATGGTAATATATTATCCACATAAAAGGTTGCTTGAGAAGTAACAAGGGGACAACGATACCATAAGAGTGAAAGAGGAAATGGGGTGCATGGGTGATACGGTTTTACACTTGTCCTTTGAAGTAAAAACTTCCTTTCCCATGATTCCTTAAAAATATTTCCCACTCATATTTTAATTGGGTGTTCTTTTGGATGTTTCCTCATGCTTCTTGGCCGGAAGGGCACACTTGTCTAATGAAGAATAAACTTGGGGGGAAACCATTATTCACCCTCATTCATGAATGATTCTTAGACTCTCCATTCTACCTAAGAACCTTTCTTTCCCACGTGCATTATACATTTTCCGATCCAAATTCTCTTCTTCTCATTGTTCATGGTGGAACTTGTGTGGAAACATGGTTTTTATGCATGCAAACAAGGAAACATCCTCATGGAATTATGGCTAGGAAAAACATATGGGGAGTGGGGGATTTGCGTGTAATAAATGATATGAAATTGGATGGTTTTGAGGGAAAAACCATGGTTGGAATGTCCACAAGAGGTGAAGAAAACACCATTAAAACCTGCAACCTTGTTAGTGTTGGTCATGGATATTTTGAACTGAGTGGTTTCCTTTAGGTCATTCAAAGTGTGAAACCAATACTGTTGGACTTTGTTTTCCTACATTGGAAGGGAAGAAGATATCCAAGGGACTATGGAGTAGACAAAAGGGAGATATCCCTTGTGATATGACATAGAAGAGAATTTCATGACAATTGATGTCTAGATGAGGGCCTAGAGTGCTCAATAGTGAGCATATTGGCTATGTCATGAGATAAATGGGTTGGTGTGAGTGAGATTAGAGCCTTGTAGGAGATTCCTTAAATGTTTTCATTGTGTTATTGAGGAGAAGAGACTACCACAATGGTTGATGGCTAGATGTTGGGATCCTCCCTAGGGGTGTAATTAGGGGGCCAAAGGGACCACTAGAGTAGTAATGATATAGTTATGGTGGTCATTCAATGTAAAGTGGAATGAGTCCATTATGGATTTTATTATTAAATAAGATCCATTAGTCAATTAGAATGGAATACATGTAATGTGGCCTCATTAAAGAAAATCCATTAGGTAATTAGGAGGTGGTTATAATTAGGGTTCTCTAGTTAGCTATAAAGAGAGACATAGTCCTTATGGATATGTATTGAAGTATATGAATATGTATTGAAGTATATGAATATGTATTGAAGTATTTTTTGTTCGAGCTTAGCTCAATGAGAGGTCGCCTTACCTTAAGAGGCAAGTGAACAATAGTGGATTTCTTCCAAAAGGATCATTGTATAGTGTTGCCATGCTTGAAGGGTATTTTTATATAATCAAGTAAATGGGACTTTACAATATTAAGCTTGGATATATTATATGTGATTTAATTTTTATAACTAAGGTAGATAACAATTGGTATTGGAGCTCCTTCTTGGAAAAGAAAGTGGAAGAATTTGTTTTCCTTCTTTTTGTATATTTTTTCCTGAGAAAAAAGAGGCAGAAACATTCAGATATATTCTTGTAGCTTTATGTGCATAATATGGGAAAACCAAGTTTAGATTTAAATTCCTCTTGAAAAAACATCCAATTTAAAAAAAAAAAAATGGTTCCAATCGAAGTCTAGGAAGTGGAGATATCGTTGATTTAAAGTAAGTTATTCTAGGGTCCTTTTTGTGAGAACCATCAATATTGTAGAGAATATATCTTTTGACAGAGTTCCCATATTGCAACTAGACCAATGTTCATCTTGGACAATCTTAAATGGTAATGTTCCTTTCAGCTCCCGAATTGACCTCTTACAACCATGCAAATGATATTTTGGATTCTATCTATTTGGATCCACATGACCGTGGTGGGAATTTTGAGGACATAATCGACCATTAGTTGAGATTAAGAGTCATCATTTAGGTTTCAAAATGAACTANGGATCTTTTCTTTTGAAATTGAAGAAAAAAAAACCTTCTTATTCAAACGACGAGATTTAAGAGTCTTATGATTTTGGAAGGAAAAGAAGAACAACTTTAAATGTCAAGTATCAAATGTTCGAAAATTGCACGAGGTGAAAAAACAAGGGCGGCTCCAACATATATAATGTCTTTGAGGTTACTTACAGGCCGATGATGGACATTGTTGTTCATCTTGGAAAATCTTAAATGGTAATGCTCCTTTCAGCTCCCGAATTGACCTATTACAACCATACACATGATATTTTGGATTCTATTCATTTGGATCCACATGACTATGGTGGGAATTTTGAGGACATACTCGACCATTAGTTGATCTCAAGAGTCATCATTTGGTTGTCAAAATAAACTATGAGGGATGGGATCTAATTTTATGGATGATCTTTTTGGATTAATTTAGCATTGCAGTTAGTACTTGCACATGGGACACTCACTATTTTAGCATGGTGGTCATCACTCATACATGGGACCTAGATCTATGGACAAACTTCTTGGACTACTGGAGCATTAAGACAAACCCTTGCACATGGGACCCTATATATTTGGACTACTTCATATTTTTGATTAGAAACCATGCATTGGACCCTCATTTATTGTCGTACATCCATAATACAAGCATTGAGGGAAATGCTTTCCAAAGGGGTTTGGAATGTTGGGATCCTTCTTAGAGGTGTAATGGGTAGGGGGTGTTGGGATGAGGGTGAAAGTCCCATTAGAATAGTGATGGTATAGTTATGGTGGTCATCCAATCTAAATTGGATTGGATTCGGGGGGTGGAGCTGGGGGGAAAAGGCCCATTAAACTAGTAATGGTATAGTTATGGTGGTCATTCAATGTAAAGTGGATTGGGTCCATTATGGTTGTTATTATTAAATAAGGCCCACTAGTTAGTTAGCATGGAATAAATGTAATGTGGCCTCATACGTACTGGAGCATGGAGATTCCTCTCCCTTGTAGCAACACATCGTTCTAGGAGATCACCCTCAGAGTAGCAACAACTATATGAGTGATGATGGAGGGTTATTGATTGACCCACAGGTTGTGGAGATACCTATTTTTGTACCCAATGGTCAGTTTTCAGTGATGAGTACAGGCGATTATTTACCATGGGTGCTAGTGGACGACCTTTTGGTCAAGTTCTTGGGATTGACCAAAGCATATGAGACTTTCCAGTCCTATAGATAGTTGAAGATATTTATGATAGCCTTTCTCAATGACTTCATCATTGAAAGCAACAAAGAGGGAGATAGACAGTGGCA
>SNQJ01S0072894.1:41694-55150 GCA_010110895.2 Picea sitchensis | reverse complement strand
AAATCAGACAGAGAAGAAAATAAAGGTATTGAGAACAGATAATGGTGGAGAATTCTGTGGAAATGAATTCTAAAAATTCGGTAAGAAGTGTGGTATAGCAAGGCAGAAGACTGCTCCATACACTCCTCGGCAAAATGGAGTTGCAGAAAGGATGAACATGACACCTCACTTGAATTCCATCCTTCTTTTCTTCACCTTCCCTCTGAAATTTGGCTTAGACATAATTTGGTTACCTCACTAACCTATATATATTCAATATGCTCAAGTGTGATGTAAAATAAGAGAGCCTTGCCTCTTATTTATACTCTCCAAGTACCTTCCTGAGAAGCATCTTCTAGGTCACTTTGCCCACTTTCCTTATTTTAGGGTTAACCCACTTCTAATTTCTCCATAAAATTTATTATTTAAATAATTTATTTTGTATTCACTTTGAATTATAGAAAAATCATCAGTTCACTTTATTATTTACCTTCTAAAATCTCTTAAAACACTTTGACTACTTTGACCTTTTGGGGCTTCTAGATGACATATGAGGGTCCTCCAACTTTGTAAGGGCATAACTCTCAAACCATGAGGAGTTATGTGATGTTCCAGATACCACTAGAAATGGAATGAAATGTAATATCCATATATAATATTCTTACATATAAATATATCAAAACTCATACCATTATCCATCAAACAAACTTGGGTCCATTGCCCAAACCTGGTTTCTCCAACTTCGTGTGTCCATAACTCTCTAACCGTGAGGAGTTATGTGATGTTCCACATACCACCGGAAATGGAATGACATGTACTACCCATATAGAATAGTATTGCCTTCAAATATATTAAAACTCATACCATTATACATCAAACAAACTTGGTCCCATTACCCAAAACTTTGTGCTGCCAGACTTTCTCCAAGGGTTGACATCAATCACTAAGGATTGACATAAATATACAATAGCACTCTCCAATAGTTGACATATGTTGGCCCTTGGTTATGGAGGGAAGCAAAGAACAAGGAAGAAAATGTGAAAAGCGAACTTCACGGGAGACACAACGTCTGTCATTGGGTCGAAGCAAGAAAAAGAGAAGAAAAGATGGAGAGAAGCAAGGAAATGTAAGCTGTTGGATGAGGAGATCAAGGATGACAGATCAACAAGGAATATGGATCGAGGACAACTCATCAAGCATAAAAATCCATCGTTGGATGCTTTGGAGCACTGTGCGAGAAGGAAGGAAAGACAGGCTGGCGAAGACCAGAAAAAGAGGGTCAAGTTGACCTAGGGTTTTAGACACGTAGGTTTTTGGTATTTTAGGGTTTTGGCACCTAGGTTTCGGCCTAAGGCTGTCAGTGAGGTATTGTAATGTATAATTAGAGGTCTAAAGGGCCTATTTTTGGTTGGTAATTCTGCAGTACAATATTGTTGTTGATCTAACTATAGTATTGAGTGAGGGATCATTGTATTGAGAGAGAGAAGTGCTGAGAGAGAGGAAGCCTTCTGGTATTGTAAGATCTTCTATTGTGTGTAAAGGTCAAATCCTGCAGCTGGGTGCGCAGGAATAGAAGAGAAAGAGAGAGAAGAAAGAGAATATGCTAACTGAGAGTGCATATAAGAACTGTATGCTCAAGACCTTAATGAATCATAAGCACATTTCTATGGATGTATCCCTATAGAGAGGGTGAACCACATACATATGTTGTTGTGTGTGTGAGTGATGCTTTGATCTTTGTCACTGTTTCATTGTTACCTACCTTATTGTATTAGATCAAATTAATAGTTGTGAAGGATAGATCTAGCTTGTTGAATGATAGATGCATGATGTATTGTTGTTGTAATAGATCCACTTGATATTCCCTTGGTTGTAGACATCTCTTTCCTACAACCCCCTCATAGGTGCTTTGGGTGAGACTACATCTTCTTCGCAGGTGTTGCCGAAAGGGCCAATAGCTAGGACTTGTTGGTGTGCTCTTGGAGCTGAACCCTGGGTCTGCCCCTGTGCCAACAAATGGTTCTGTTGCAAGGATATGAATCTTCGTGAGGGAATGTCAAGTTGGTTCCCATCGAAGATAGAGATTCAAAAGTGGGTAGAAGATCAAGAAAGGGACTTCGTTGAAGATGAGAACAAGAACCCTAATCTTAGTTCAGAAGATTGGTTGGAGAAATATATATTTACCGACATTCAAGAGATATTATTTGGAGGGATCTGTCAAGAGCTACATGAGTGGTTAGCTAGGTTAGAAGATACCTAGTTCGAGATAAGACCTAGATCTCTTGTAGTTTAGACATCCGTATTGATCCATAAGGTTAAAAGGGTTGATAACGTTGTATCTAGGGAAGTAGATCACGGGTTTGATAGTACCATTGGAGGTATATCACTGAGTTTTCTTTTGACAGAGTACAGTCATATAGCCAAGCTGAAATATATTTCTTTAAAGGAACCAGAGGAAGTTTTTTACAAGTCCTGAAGTTGAGACTCAAGATGTTTTTGCATGAGAAGAACATCTTGAAGATACAATAGATCAAAATGATTTGAAAAGGCTAATGTTCAAAAACTCAGACAACAACAACGACATAGAAGCAGTATATATGTGTAGTGGAAGAGTATTTTGAGGGGTTCACCTTGACAGCCTCTTTAAGAAAAACTACGGGGAAGAGGGTTTCTACAGTGGAGAAGAGGTCGATCTGATGGACGAAGAACATTCATAACCCCTGGGGCCAGAGGGAGAAGCAACTGAAGAACTTTGCTGAAATGAGCCAGAAACCTCAAGAACTGCACAAGCTATTGAAGTAAGTAATATCAATCCTCCTATTGTTTCAGAAACGTTGAGTAATCAGAACATTCCAAATCACCAGAGTCCGCATAGCCCTATTACTAGAAGCTCAACATCCACTCAGAAAGGAAACCTAGGAAACTCCATGGCAGATGAGATGAGGCTCCCTATCTTTAGAGGAGGTGGATCTGAAGATCCTGATCAACATTTCTTCCCGTGTGAGGCTGTATGTAACATTAAAAATATTACCGATGATGCTGTTAAAAGAAACCTGTTTAGCACTACACTGAGAGACCACACATTGATCTGGTACATGAAGCTTGTCCAAGGAATTGCGCAGCCTAATCCATTGAATGAGATCAAGAACACGCTGATTGCAAAGTTTAAGAAACCTAAGTCAGAGTCCCAATGTATTACAGAGTTGAATGAGATCAAGCAAAAGGTATCCGAACCTATTTGGGAGTTTGATTAGAGATTCAAGACCCTCATAGGAAGATTGACCTTTAAGATCCCGGGCGAGCAGAAAAAAAAAATGGTTCATCACTACTCTCTTACCACATATCAGAGTCCCCCTGATGCAAAAAAAGATTACTCTGCTGGCAGAAGCATTGGAGATCGCCATGAAGCTTGAATCAACCCCTATGGTAGAATCCAGCTCAGGAATGAGTCAAATTTTGAGTCAGCTAACTAGTTTGTCTCTACAGGTCGAAGACATGAAGAAGGACAAGGGGAAGGAAAAAAGAGAAGATATCTAGTGTGTAAGATGAAGATTAGAAGGACATGACAAGGAACACTGCCCTCTATTTAATGAATACTTGGCTTCTGGATCCCCAAGCCCCCTAAAACAAGTCACCTTACCTTGGTGTGAAGTATGCAGAAATCGACATTGCCTTGGTGAGTGCTATTACATGCTGAAATACATTCATACACCCACAAACTTGTATTTCACATTCTGTAAATCAGTAGGGCACGACGATAGAGATTGCAGAGCTTATGATCTCATGCATGAAACATCAAGAGACATATACAAGATCCAAGGTGAAGTACATCAAGAAGGAAACAATGGGCAATATAACTCCCCAGGAAGAGGAAACTTCAATCCTCACAGTGGATACAGTGGAAGAGGACAAGGAGGAGGAATGGGCTGAGGTCGAGGAAAAATAATCTTTTATAACTGCGTGTAGCTAGGACATATAGCAAGGGACTGTCAGAACCCTTGTACCACTTGCAGTTATTGCAACTCCTTCGAGCATGTCATCGAGGATTACCCTGTGTTTCTATCCAAGCTTCAGGAAAGACGAGGACCCCAGAACAACCCACAAGTGCAATTGATCTATGTTGAACCTCGCAGAGCAGACCCTAGAGTCACTGTTATTACTCGAGGAGGCGCTACCATAGGAGCAAATAGAATTACCCAAGGAAATATCACTGAAGACTCAGGCATGAGGAAAGTTGTAGAGAAGTCCCAAATTTTTGATGCGAAGAAATAAAGACAAATCTTTGATGAAGCAAGGAAATGGTTCAAAGAAGATCAAGGTTCTTCCTCCAAAACATGAACAAAAATAAGAGAATATGGGATGCCTCAGGAATTTGATCAGTCAGCTTCTCCAAAAGGAGGAAAAGCGGTTAGTAAGCTCATTGAATTTTTATACACTTGTATTAAGTTAATTCAGGATGAGAACGCTATGCAAGAACTACAGAACTTAATCAGTAAGTATGAGCTAGGGAAGATAGACCCCTTACTGAATAGGGCAGTACTCCAAATTGGTAAGAAGAAAAGGACAAATAAAGAATTACATTTGAATTCTCAAATAAGAGAGTATGATATAGACTATGTGGTCCTCGACTTAGGGTCGGAGGTCAATGTCATGACAAAGCAAACTTGGGCACTAATGGGAAAACTGAGGTTGATCTATTCCCCTATCAGACTTAGGATGTCTAATAAGCAATATGTTATCCCATTCAAAATATTGGAGCATGTCCCTATGGACATCGATGGAGTTAGAACCTTTGCATATTTTGAGGTAATTGAAATTGTTGATGATAGTTGCCCTTACCCTGCATTACTAGGAATTAATTGGGCCTTCAACAATTCCACTGTTGTTGATTTGAAGAAAAGACGTATGACATTTGAAAGAGATGGACTTAGGGTCATTTCACCCTTAGATCTAAATGAAAGTCCACGATACACAGAGCCCATCAGAGAAGAAGATCATGCATACAAGTTGGAAAACATCTACAAACTAACAACTAGACAACAAGATTACATCAACCCTACAGTCGATGGGAATCTAAGTTGGCAAAGTGACAATGCATGCTCATCATATTTAGAAGAAGCACTGGAGAACTAACAAAACTAGATGTATGAATTATCTACCAGAAGATGTGCTAGATTAACTAGAGAAGTTCGCTGGATCAACACAACAGTGAGTAACTTGCCCACATTTGATGGTCTAAACCCTTTATAAGCCTTCCTATTAGATTTTGAAACAAGTGTACCAATACAAAAGAGATTCTTGGCAATGGATGTGGCCTTGAAAGCCATGCCAACAAGATGGTGGGGGACACATAAAAGCAATATCACAGACTGGACCCAATGACGAACCTTGATGACAATGCGGTTCTCAGCATAAGCAGTAAGTTACGAAGTAAGATATACCGATCGAAATTGCCCAAAGGACCACGTGAAAAGATTTGAAGAGACCTGGAGCAACATTCCTTGATAACAATGGGTGCACGGATTCATTAACAGACTGGAAACGACCCCTATCAATTGGTACCTTCAAGCGGAGCTACGCCTCGTCACTACAGATTGGGAAGGTATGATTTAGAACTTTGTAGCCACCTTTTTATTTGAAAGTGAATATCCTTCAGTAGACCAAGAATTACAGATTTTGAGAAAGAAGGTATTCAAGGAAACATCTATCCTCCCTATGGAACAAGAAGAGGACGAATGGACTGCGCCTTTCCAAAAATTGCAGAGTTGTTACAACATCAATGCCGATGACGATGATGATCCCAGGAAGGTAAACATTACTGAAACAAAAGGCCAAATAAATGTGGAAGGACCAAGAGTTGAGCTACCATTTATTGGTGATGCAATCAAGATTAAAAAAGTCAACATTGGGACAGAGGAGACACCGAAGTTTGCCAATGTCAGAGATTATTGGAATGCTTCTACCATTGACAAGATTATAGAGTTACTGCACGAATATCAGGACTTGTTTCCGACCAAGTTCAATAATATGAAGGGTATCAAAGGTCCTGTGGGATAAATGAGGATCCCTTTGAAACCAGGTGTGATTCCAGTCAAGAAAAGACCCTACAGATTGAACCCGAAATATAAGGAAAAAGTGAATATTGAGCTCGACAGAATGATGTAAGCAGGGATTATTGAACCTGTCGAAGAATCAGAGTGGATTAGCCCTATGTTCATGAAAGACAAGAAGACAGGAGAAATAAGGATATGTGTGGACCTCAGAAATTTGAATGATTCCTGTTTGCATGACCCTTTCCCTACACCATTCACCGATGAAGTATTAGACAACGTGCGAGACCAAAAGGTATATTCTTTTATAGATGGATTTTCAGGATACCATGAGATCCGAGTTGCTAAGGAGGATCGCCACAAGACCACGTTTTCCACAGAATGGGGATCCTACCAATATACAGTAATGCCATTTGGACTGAAGAATGCCCCAACCATCTTTTCCAGGGTGGTGGTCGAAGCGTTCAAATAATTTTTGCATAAATTTTTAAAAGGATATTTTGATGACTGGACTGTGTTTAGTTTGTTGAAAAATCATATTGAATGTCTAAGGCTAATGTTGGATAAATGCAGGCAGTGTCAAATTGCCTTGAATCTGAAGAAGTGCATCTTCTTCTCACCATTTGGAGTGTTATTAGGCCACATTGTATGCAAGCAGGGATTGTTGGTTGATCCATCTAAAATTGCAATTATAGTTGATTTTCCACCTCCTACTTTAGTCAAAAAACTGCGCACTGTGCTAGGACATACTGGCTATTACAGGAAATTCATTAAAGGCTATGCCCAAATCACAACACCGATGGAGAAGCTGTTGAAGAAGGATTGTCAGTTTGTCTAGACAAACGAATGCCAACAGAGCTTCAACACGCTGAAGCATAAGATGGTCACTGCGCCCATTCTGGTTTTTCCAGATTGGAGCAAAGAGTTTCATGTGCATGTCGATGCATCTTCTATTGCATTGGGATTCATACTGGCACAACCGGGAGAAGGGGAGATCGACCATCTGTTAGAGTTTGCTAGCAGGAATCTATCTATAGCATATATCAACTACACCACTACTGAGAGAGAAGGATTAGCCATGGTGTATGCATTACAAAAATTCCACCACTACTTGTTGGGAGGACACTTGAAAATGTTTATAGATCACTCGACGTTGAAATATATATTCAACAAGCCAGTGTTGGGGGGTGAATATGCCGATGGCTTCTGTTGTTTCAAGAATATGATTTTGAAATCATAGTTAAGCTAGGAAGAATGAACAAGGGTCATGACCACTTGTCGAGGCTGGAACATGGCGAAGAACCCACCAGTTTGGAGGATACACTGTCGGATGCACAACTGCTCGCCATTAGAAATATTGATGACCACTTCGCAGACATAGTCCAGTTCCTATCAACAAGAATGGCACCTAGTGAGTATACAATTCCCCAGAAGAAACAACTAGTGGTGTGCGCTGTAGACTTTTCACTTATAGCTGGTCAGCTATACAAACTGGGACCTGATGAGATACTAAGAAGATGTGTTATGGAGACAGAGCGACCATTTATCCTTGAAGAATCTCATGAAGGCATCGCAGGAGGACACTACACAAGGAGAGAAACTGTGCAGGCGGTCCTGAGAGTTGGCCTTTGGTGGCCCACCTTACATAGAGATGCTAAAGATTATGCCAGAGCCTGCGATGTATGCCAGAGAATTTGGAAACTATCTAGAAGAGATGAAATGATATTAGCACCGCAGATGACCCTACAAACATTTGAAAAGTGGGCCATTGACTTCGTGGGACCTATAAACCCACTAGGAAAGCGCACAAGAGAAAGGTATATCATTACTGCGACAGATTACTTAACCAGATGGGCCGAAGCCAGAGCATTTAAAGACTGTGGTGCAACTACAACTATGTGTTTTATATTTGATGACATAATAACTAGGTTTGGATGCCCCAAGATCCTTCTGAGTGATCAAGGTACACACTTCATCAATAAGACAATGGAAGCCATGACTGAAGAATTTGCAGTCCACCATCAGAAGAGTACACCTTACCATCCACAAGCAAATGGAACAATTGAAGCATTCAATAAGATCTTGGAGACAACATTAACAAAGATTTGCATTGTGAATAGGGATGACTGGGACTTAAGAGTACCTGCAGTACTATGGGCATATTGAACCACTTGCAAGAAATTAACAATGCAGACTCCTTTCAAGTTGGTTTGTGGTCTTGAAGCTATTGTCTTGATGGAATACTTGGTACCAATCTTAAGAATTGTTTCTTTTACATGTATGGATGACACTGGTGTTGTTCAAGAAAGGCTCGCACAATTGGTTGAACTGGAAGAAGATAGATTCATTGCAGGATTCCATCAGTAGGTTGAGAAGGAAGGAGAGAAGGAATATCATGACAACAACATCAAGAAGAAGGAACTCAAGCAAGGTGATTTAGTACTAGTGTATGACAGTAAGTTTATAAGACACCTAGGGAAGTTCAAAATGCATTGGCTTGGACCATATGAGATTGCCTATGTTACAGAAGGAGGAGTTGCACAACTGAAAACATTGAAGGGAGAATGGAAGGAAGGATTGGTGAATTGGAGTCGGTTGAAGTTGTATTATGACAACCAGCTGCCTCGTAGCTCTCAGTAAAAGTATGAAAAAAAGGGTCTAAGTACCAAGTGCAGTTGAAACTGGGTACCAGACATGAAAAATAAATTCTGCATAAGGAGGGAGAGGAGGCATAAAGCAGAAACCAAGGCTGCCCTGCGCAGTTCAAAGTCAAAGAAAAACAGAAGGATCAAATCCAAAGTGCCTCAGGACAAGTCACAGGTGAGTGTTAGGGGCCTCTTGGCCCTTGGTTATGGAAGGAATCGAAGAAGAAGGAAGAAAAGGTGAAAAGCAAACTTCGCGGGAGACACAGTGACTGTCACTAGGTCAAAGCAAGAAAAAGAGTAGAAAAGATGGAGCGAAGCAAGGAAATGCAAATTGTTGGATGAGAAGATCAAGGATGACAAATCAACAAGGAATATGGATTATGGACAACTCATAAAGAGGAAAAATCCATCATTGGATTCTTTGGAGCATCGCGTGAGAAGGAAGGAAGGACAGGATGGCGAAGCCCAGAAAAAGTGGGTCAAGTTGACCTAGGGTTTTAGACACCTAGGGTTTTTTTATTTTAGGGTTTTGGCACCTAGGTTTCGGACTAAGGCTATCGGTGAGGTGTTGTAATGTATAAATAGAGGTCTAAAGTGCCTAGGTTTGGTTGGTAATTCCACAGGACAATATTATTGTTTATCTAGCTATAGTATTGAGTGAGGGATAATTGTATTGAGAGAGAGAAGTGCTGAGAGAGAGGAAGCCTTCTGGTATTGTAAGATCTTCTGCTGTGTGCAAAGGTCAAGTTCTGCAACTGGGTGCGCAGGAAGAGGAGAGAAAGAGAGAGAAGAAGGAGAATCTACTATCTAAGAGTGCAAATAAGCACTGTATGCTTGACCTTAATGAATCATAATCACAGTTTTGTGGACGCAACCCTAGAGAGAGGGTGAACCACGTACATCTATTGTTGTGTGTGTGAGTGATGCTTTGATCTCTTTCACTGTTTTATTGTTACCTTCCTTATTGTATTAGATCAAATCTATAGCTGTGAAGGATAGATATAGCTTGTTGAATAATAGATGCATGATGTATTGTTGTTGTAATAGATCCACTTGATATTCCCCTGGTTGTAGACATCTCTATCTTGCATCCCCCTCATAGTTGCTTCGGGTGAGACTACATCTGCTTTGCAGGTGTTGCCGAAAGGGCCAGTAGCTAGGGCTTGTTGGTGCGCTCTTGGAGCTGAACCCTGGGTATTCCCTTATGCCAAAAACATCAATGACAACCAACAATCCATACCAAATGTCCATCAAACTAAGCCAATTGTCTAGCAATCTCCCCCTTTGGCATTGATGGAAACACCAACATTGATGGAAACACTTAGTCATGATAAAATTCATGCTTATACTCCTCATCAATGTTTCTATCTCCCCCCCTTTGACATCAATGGAAAAGGCTATCTCCCTTTGGGGATGTTCCCCTTGACTGAACTCTCCTTGGGTTGCTACCCCTGTCTACATGTCTCTGTTCTCTCTGTCCAAGCATTTCTATCCTGCATCTGATAAATATCTCCCCCTTTGTTATCAATGGAAAAGGTGTCTTTCCATCTGGGGCTACTCCCCCTAACTGAACTGTCCTTGGGAATACTCCCCCTGATTGAGATCTTCCTGAAACTGATCTCCCAACCTGAACTGTCCTCTTTATGGTGCTTCCTCTTGTAAATATAAGACATATAAGATAAGTATTCAAAAGCATTCATTTTGGAGTATAAATTACTCCGAGTATCTGGCGAAGATACTCAAAGGCTTCCCGTGGAAGCGGTTTTGTAAATATGTCTGCTACTTATTCTTTTGTGCCCACATATTCAACTTTGATGTTGTTCTATGCAACCTGTTCTCGTAGAAAGTGATACTTGATTGGAATGTGCTTCATTTTGGAGTGCATCAATGGGTTCTTTGAGATACTGATGGCACTTGTATTATCACAATAGATTGGAATGGGATCATCATACTCAACCTGTATATCTGTCAAAGTTTGTTTCATCCATAGNGTTTCTTCCTTATCCATGATACTAAACACTCACCCAAGTAGAACAATGCTCCACTGGTGCTTCATTGGTCATCAATGCAGCCTGTCCAATCTGCATATGTGTAGGAAATAAGTGATATATCCTTTCCTTTTGGATACCATAATCCAAACTCTTTTGTTTCTTTGAGATATCTGAAAATCCTCTTCACTGCTAATACATGTGGTTCCTTTGGTGCTGCTTGAAATCGTGCTACCTATCCAACTGCATGCATTACATCTGGTCTGGATGTTGTCACATATAGTAAGTTACCAATCATTGACATGTATTGCCTTTGTTTTGTAGACTTTGAATCATCATCTTTGCTCAACTTGCAACTGGTTTGCATAGGAGTGGTAACTAGTTTGAAATATTCCATTTTGAACCTCTTTATCATTTCTATGATATACTTAGTTTGAGAAATAAAAATTCCTTGGTTGCTTTGACATATCTGAAGATCCAGAAAGAGGGACAGTTCTCCAAGTAATGACATTTCAAATTCATTATGCATATCCTTTGCAAATTTATGGATTAACCTGTCATTAGTACTTCCAAAAAAAATATCATCAATATAAATTTCAATTAATAAAATACTACCTTGATGTAGAGGTTGTTTTCTGTGCTTCCTTTCCATAGTTCATAGGGAGTTTTGTCAATTTTTCTTCTAAGCATTACTTTGTTTTGAATGTGAAATGTTGTATGCACTACATGTGTCCAAAAAATATCTGTCAATTTGGAATCCATTAGCATTGTTCGAGCCATTTCTTGTGTAATTATCATCCATTATGATAATGTTCCTTTGTCTGTGAACCACTCTCTCAACCAATCTATTAATCCATTCTCTCGTCCATTGTCATATATATGTCCAAACCTGCTAAGTATTCTTACAAATCCATCTCTTTCCATATTGTCCAAGACTCTACTTGCGCAACTGTCCATAATGCTGACCCATTTATAACTATACTATCATGAAGTCTTGATTAATCTATCAAACTATACTTTTGCTAACTGATTGCTCTGGATATGTCTTCTCAAACTCTACAAGCTACTTGAAGGATGGTTCTTTGGTCTATCACAACTATCACATAGAGTCCCCATGTCTAATATTCATATTATTTGGGAGTCTCTAAGCTGTATGGCTCAGAACAATTCCTTCTCTGACATGTATTCATCATCATATTCATTGGTAGATTCATCATCATCTTCATTGGTTGATTCATCATCATCTTCATTGGTAGAGTCATCATCTCTCTGAGATATGACTTCTTTCTTTCTGTGTGTGGATTCATATTTCACTACAATGCCTGAAAACATAATCTCTTGAACATGTTCCTTATTTACATGTCCTTCTTTTCTTTTAGTTATTTTCCAAACCTTTCTCTATCTGACATCTTTCTTTTTCTCTGTAGAATTTTCTTCATCTCGTTTTATTGCCAATCTTGCGATCTCTGGGACCTGGTCTTTTTTCACTTGTTCTTCGTCTTTTCTTACATCTGATATCAGTGTTCTCTTTCATGGAAGTATAGATCATGCTTCTACAATCACGAGCTATGTGTCCATAGTTGTGACATTTGAAACATTCAATGTTACGTGGGGCCACATAGGAATTTCTTGCTTGAACATTTATTTTATAATCCAAGTGTTATATCAATGTAGAATTATCATCCAATAGTTGCAGAGTAAATAAAAAATGAAAAAATAAGTAATCACACACATATAGAGTACACTAGTGTTTTACGTGTAAATCCAAAGTGGGATAAAACCATGAAATTATTTTTCCTATATGTCTAAGAATTACATTCATTGGAAGCACCAACTTTCTTTTTTTTCCAGCTGCAACTGGAAGGAGGCTCCAACCCCCTAGCTTCTCAGGATACAACCTGAAGGAAGCTCCAACTCCCCAATTCTATGGCTACAACTAGAAGGAGGTTATAGACCCCTATGTTCTTCAGCTACAACCAGAGGGTGACTACAACAAATGATCCTTGCCCCGTCCAACCACCCTGACATAGAAGTAGAATGATGGAACCATTATCACACTATCACTGTAATATATACTACTATAAACCTGTACCAATCAATCTGCACCAAACAACCTGTACTAACAACCTGAACCATGCATCAACCGTGCATCAAAATGTACCTCAACCTGTACCATAAACATGTGCATCAACCATGAACCAACCTGTACCAAACAACCTGTAGTCAACCTATACCATAAACAAGTTTATTAACCATGCACCAACATGTACCTCAACCTGTACCATGAACAAGTGCATCAACCATGCACCAAACCTGTACAAATAACATGTGACAACAACATGTACGAACAACCTATCACAACAACCTGTCTCATCAATCTTATCAACCAAATCAGATCTACTCACCAAGATCAATCACCAAGACAACTCTCAAAGATGTGCATCAACCAAGCATAACACAAAAACTCATAATCATCACCAAAATCAATATATTCTTATAATAATATACCAATACAAGTATGCTACATCACCCATAAACCATGTGTCAACAATAATACTAACAAGTGCCTCCAACCATGTACCAAGTATGTACCAATCATGTATCAACTACTCATCAACTATGACTCATCAATATGTACCAATATTATCAACTATACACCTCATGTATGTGCCAACTCATCAACTACTTGTCTCAACCATGTACCCAACATGTACCTCAACTAAAATCCCTCATCAGTTTCATCATACAAATCTGATTTGTAACTTTGTAATAGAACTGGTGTATATTATCACAT
>SNQJ01S0072894.1:0-37838 GCA_010110895.2 Picea sitchensis | reverse complement strand
CATGTCAACAACATATCATAAAATCAATAGCATATCATCAAAACATATCAATATCACCGTAAATGAAACAACTCAAATAGCCCACTCCCTGATTCAATCCAGAGTCCAAGGGAGTTCCACCGATGCCTCTGCATCCTCAAGGTCCGAAGCCCTACACACTCAATGAAACTGAGTCAGCAACACCTGTCTACGCCAAAGTAGTAAAAACATCCTGTCATATAACTTAACGCATCACAATGAAGGAAAAAGTTTCATCATCATAAAAATCCAGGTCACTTGCGAGCAAGTGTCCTCAAAGAATAAGTTTGGTAAGTGTGCCAGAGCAGGATGTTACAACTACAACGAAATAATGAGCTAATTATTTAGTGGTGTCCATTTTCTTTATGCCGAAGCTGGAACACCTATTCATCCGCCTCAGTCAGGTGCATACATAACCATTACAGGTACAATACAAACAACTATATGAAAAACAACTATATGAACAACTATAGCTTGACTAAACCGATGGATGGCTATAGATTTACCAAATCTTATGACCAAGTCCAAATTGAAAAACTAAACTGAGGTTTGATGAACATGGATTCTTGTTGCTTGTTGGTCGAATCAACCTGTGTTGGGAGAAGAAACAATGGTTGGTTGAAGAAATGGGCTAGTCAAATGGGTGGGCTAGGAGAATGGGGGGACATTCTTTCCACCATGGGTTGGTCGAATCTAGCTGGACCTCTAATACCATACAATTGTTTGTCTATTGGAATTAGCTTCATTGAATCATTGTGCATATGAAAATCTACCAGTCTTAGATTCAATTAATAAAGACAACAAATAATAAATAAATAAAAAACACAAAACAATAAAGTCATGTTCCTTCACTCATCACAAATGTTAGGGAAGTCATGGTGCATATGTTGTTGAATTTCATCCATGTTTCTTCACTTATCACAAGTGTTAGGGATGTCTTCAAGTGCTGCATATGTAATCTAACATGTAAATATCGTGAACTGGGTAGCCAAGTACTTTACATCCTTTGTAAATGCTACGTGGAATCAATATTAACGCTACGTGTTGTATAAATAATTATGGGTATTGTCAGGTGGTTTTTCTCGACCTGAATGAAGAAACATTTCTTAGTAACACCAACATTCCCACCCACTTAAGTTTAGTGCGGTGGTTTTTCTGATCATGGATAAAGAAAAACTCCTTAATAACACCAACATTCCCACCTATCTTGGTTATAAATGGCCAGGAATATCATTGCACCAATGATGGAGTATGGCTAGGAATATTTCTTCCCTGGTGTTCAGAATAAATATTAGAATCAGTATCATAGGTTAATGGTCTTTTATAGTTTGATATGTGTTTGTCATTAGATTAAGTATATGCAATATCATAGGTATATGATCTTTTATAGCATGATATGCACACTAGAATTACATAAGAGGCTTTGTGATGCCACAACTCCAATAGCCTTGAACTCGTTGGCTTTTGAGTCAAATGTATTAATTTTTTTTTTGTTTTTGTTTGGAGGAATCAACAACTAGTTGGGCGCGTGCTCGCGTTACACGTGGCCGTGTTATCCAACCTCTACCACTATAACCTCCAGGTGTGCCCACAATGCCCCTTACGCGGCACACAAGGTAAGTCGGGGGGAATTGAACTCGAAACCTCATGGAACTTCATATTCATGACACTTGCCAATTGAGATGCCCCCCCGGGGGGCTTCAAATGTATTAATTTGATCATAATCTAATGTTTGGAATAATTGTGTGTGAAGTCGAAGATATTAACAAAGTTGTCGAGTTGTTTTTTATCATCACACCCAGGAATAGTTATCAAACTCATAAATCAATTTGCTTAATCATAAATCAATTTGCATTTTTCTATGGGTGTGGTTGATATAATATCTTAAGAAGAGAATTTTGTTGGATCCAACGTGCTTAGTTTTGCATATATCTAGAAATTGTTACACTTAAATGAGCTAAATTGATGCCTTAAATCTCAAAATGTCTCATGATTTTAAGCTCATTTATAACCTCTCTTTTGCTGGTTTTAATTTCTAAGTTATTGTTTAGTATTGTATTTATCTCGGTAGTCGAGCCCATAAATGACTAGAATTGGTACCATGGCTATTACAACGAGAAATCCCGGGTAAACATTTTCAAAAGACATGTTTTGAAAATAATAAAATTCATTTCAAGAGATAATAGGCATTTTCAAAGGCTATTGCCACCAAAGGAGGGAGTCCTAGTTTACGAAGGATAGTCAAAAGGAAGTAAGGCTAAGTTTCAGGAAGTCCCAAAGGCTAAATAAGTGAGGCTAAGGATTTGAATATAATCAATACCGTGACAAGGTTGGATCTCTCTAGTTTTTTTCGAACTCCCGTCCTACAATGTTATCTATCTATTTTGAATGCCTGTGCAAAGCTTCCAACTTTAACATTCCTTTTGGAACACTACTAGAAGTAACCTGTCTATTCAAATTCTCCTATAGTTTTGTAGATCAAGTTTCTTCTAATTGCTCCTCCTGACCATGATAAAAATGATTGAAATCTGGCTCAACTATTATATCATTTTTGAAGCTAGAAACATACTTACTTCTAGCGGGGAATAACTTAGTTTGTTGAATTTGAAACTAGAACTTTATCATTTTTTTTGGTTGAGGAATTAGCATATTATTTCCACAACTGTTGAAGTTCAATTTTAGTCTTTAGTTTTTCATATTCACGACCTTGATTCCCTACTATAAAAATTAAACCTCATGCCTTTATCTCCCTTTATGAAATTATCGATCTGAGTTTGCAGTCTCTTATGCTCTTCTCGAGAATCAGAGAATTTCCAGTAGTAATAATAGTCTTGAATTCAGGTACCTTGAGGGGATCAAAACTTTATTGGTGAGTACTTGTAGCTTACCTACTATTGATCCTTTTTTTTGTGTTATCGCAAAGTAGAAGATAAGTCTTTTTGGTTTCCAATTCTAAATTTGTACTTTCAGGGTGTTGTCTATTTTTTACTTATTATTCAGGGTGTTGTTTATTTTTTACTTATTACTACAAGTGTAGATAACAACTCCACATTAATTTAAGTTTGCAATGACTGGAATGTCAATTTCTAATCGTGTTTTACTTCTAGCTTCTGTAGAAACTTCACAATAGGTCATTAAGAAACAGGGGCCCTGAGCTAATTACTAATACGTCTGCCTATGTTACTAGTGGTGTTGGGTCTACTGTTGCTGGAATAGACCTTTTCCCTTAATTACTCTTTTTATTCATCCTTTACTAATATCACATATGAATTTCTCTTTTTGGTTATTTCAAAACAACTAAGGAACTCAAATAATTCAGCTGCCTCATTCAACCAAGCCAGGAGGTGTCCTATGGAGGTTTGTGGTTTACCATTATTCCCAAACCTACATTGGAAGTTGAAAATATTGGTGACTAATATACTGTTAATGGTGGTCCTCTCGTTCTCTACATTTCATCCTAGTAATTATTTCAAAGAGTGAACTGTTATCCTTGTTAATGCATATTACTTAAGACTAGAAAGATCAATCCAGATGTTGCTTTATGACGGCAAACAATTTTGTATTCTCATACTTATCAAAATTAGTATGATGGTCACTTATAAGGTTGGAAAAGAATTGGTTACTGCTCTAAAGAAAGATGCTTCATGGTCTTTAACATTTGTTGTTTCTTCCTTTGGTGTTTTCTGGGGAGAACAAGTATCTATATACTTGCCACTAGGAGAAGGATGTGCTTGCCATGCATACAAAATCATTTTTGTTTGTTTTCATTTAGATTTCATAATTGTTGTATAACAATGATATTTTATTTTCAGGATGGAGGAGTTGTAAAAGATTTTAAAATTATGCTTCAAACATACGAGGCTGTAAAGACTTCTAGTGGAAACATTAACTTTCATGTACATAATAGCCATAGTGCAGTTGTCAAGCCTGGTGGAAGAGTAGATGAAGCATATTTACGTGTTGGGGATAATGGCTATGAACCTTTTTAGACCTACATTTGTAGCATGGATAAGGTCTTGAAATTCATGTAAACAGTGTTTGTGAGAAGTCAAATAATAACAGGTTTGTGTTTAGTAATGAATTTGGCTACTGAACCAAATCAATAATTGCACTCCTTCATTCAAGCGACAAAGGAAGCACAGTGAGACCCCCAACGAAATACAGACCGACGCTCTACTTTGTCCATGTGCAGTTGCAAGATGTTCCGAATGTATACTTATTCCACACCAAGCAGACTTGTGATTAAATGGATATGATTGGTTCCATTATCATAAAGAGGGGAAGTATTTCCTATATTGTTGTGTAAACTAATGGTTCATTGGCTTCCTTTGTAGTCTAAATTTCTGGTGGTTCAATTCCTCTCTTCAAGAATGCCATTACCCGAATGAAGCCAACCACCACAATAAACAAGGAAGGGTTTGTTTAGTTCACCACGTTATGGTCGGATCCTTGATCTGGCGGTGCTTGATTCCTTCAGAGAAATTCATATGTGCTATTAGTAAAGGAAGAATAAAAAGAGTAAGTAATGGAAAAGGTCTATTCCAACAATAGTAGATCCAATACCACTAGTATTTAGGAAAATGTATCATTAATTAGCTCGTGACTCCTTTTATGATGCTCATAGTGCAAAAAAGAAATCTCATCTTGTTTAAGCCGACTCCCATCTATTGCCAACTATCTTCCTTCTCAGGCAAGTAGGTTCACTCTTCAAGTTCCACTGTGGGATTAATGTGGCATTGTCTATGTAACAATAGGGAATTGGCTGATTCAATAACTTTGGTGTGTAGGAACTGGGTAGAACATTCTATATTTTGTTCGTTTGATAATTTTAAAATCATAGTAATTATGGTTTATTTTTCACTGTGCAGGCTTCTCTGTATGGGGTTATGTAAGACAAGATAAAATGACATATTGCATATTTCTCTTGATTTATTGATAAATCAATGTAAGTGACAACCTAGGTAAGAGGAGATAAAATGACATATTGCATATTGCTATTGATTTATTGATAAATCAATGTAAGTGATAGACCATACAGTGACAACGATAGACCATAGTTCATATCTTAACTGTAGGTTGAGGATCTTAGCCCACAAGAAACAACTTCAACGTAGGCTATGTTGTTAGTGGTATTTGATAAGTTAGAGGCTATACTGATGGTGTAGATAAGTATAAGTGCGTGCTTCCACTTCGAGAAGCTAGTGCTAGTTCCATCTAGAGATCTTCCTTTGGTCTTGACTCTCAAATCTTTTCTCCTTTTATCTTTCTTCTTTTATCCCTGATAACATGGTTAGATCGGTAGCATATCCATCTACAGGCGGAACATATTTAATACATTATATCATTCCCACCCCGTACTATCACCTATCCTTATAAACAAACATTCTACAGTATTTACATCCATTCTCATGTTCGCCCTCCTCCAAACAAATAGGGTAGAAACTACAATGATTTGAGTTTCAGATTCGGGTTTGAAACATGAAGGAAAAACATTATGAAATGGATAATAATACACTGTGATCTAAGGCCATGTGTTTTCCTGCATGGAAAATGAAGGAGGAAGAGCAGGGGGTGATGACATTGAAATTTGGGTGAAATCTGGGGGTGTCACGCCTTTTGTTGGAATGGAAAATGAAGGAGGAAGAGCAGGGGGTGATGACATTGAAATTTGGGTGAAATTTGGGGGTGTCACGCCTTTTGTCGGAATGGAAAATGAAGGAGGAAGAGCAGGGGGTGATGACATTGAAGTCATTGTTCTTCAACAACACGATTTGTCCTAATTGACTCCCGAGTATGCAAATTCCTTTCAGAATGTACATAGTGAAAATAGACTACTTGAAGTCTTGAAGGATACTGTCGTGGTTAACAACGTCAACCAAAGGTGGAATATATTCAGGGAGGATCAACACGATCTTCTTCGCATTAGCTAGATCATCATGATTCTTACTTCGTTGTTCAGTTACGGGGCTGAACGACCATAGCAATGTCTAGTCGAAGGGGAAGCTTGCAGTCCCCTAGTCGACGATGCCTGAATACCATCAAATATCGGTTTGTCGGCCAATAGTTTCTTAAGGACTTCCTCAAAAGACTTATTCAAATCACTAGGCTCGCGACATTCTATATTTTAACAAACAGGTGAGGTAGACAAACAAACAGGTCAAGTAGACAAATGGATAGGCGAGGTCTAGTTCCAAATAGCGACAGGCAATACAACTCGACAATTGGACAATTCTCTTCTTTAGCTTAGTCAATCAGAAGTAGAAAAAAGTGGTCCCAATGCAACGATCAATGAGTTAAATAAATGGGGTATCGTGATGAATCTTCCAACGACAAGGAAATGCTTCCATCAATGTAAATATATCCATTATGGTGCGGTCTCAACATCCAAAAGCAGTCCATAAGACCATAAATGTGTTCTCTAATCATTCAGGAGAATCATTCTAACGACTGGGGCACCTCCAACATTAGCAATAATCTTTGGATAATCTTCAACCTCATGACCAACAACCTTACAACAAAGACAAATAACACCTACCTCAGGACATTCCTTAGCAATATGTCCCGACCTTCTAAAGTTATAACACAATGCCAATCCTCTTTTTCTTTTAAATGTTCCCCAACTTTTTTTGTACTGAGCACTTCCCCTAGGATCATAGTGCTAGATCTGCAATTTGCAAAAATTCTTTCTAGGTTCCTGCATCCACTTATTAGTCAAAAAATGTTTTCTATGCATAGGAATAACATAGCTTTCCTCATTTCCATCAACTCTTTCTTTCAACTACGCCCTAGCCTTCAGACTAGGACATAATCTATTAAACATACTTAAGTTCATGCTTTTGAAAAAAAAAATTCACTTATATTTCTCTTGCCAAGGACAAAGTTTTCTTTAGGATCTACCTCTTTTTTTTCCAGATCAACTTACTTTCTTAGTACAAAGCTTCGTAAGTCAAATGGAGTATTGTTCACTCCAGCAGTATATGTACACACAAATATTCTCTTTTTCTTTACTTCAGTTCCCAACAATCATAGTTCCAGGTCCCGAAAACAAAACCATTTGTTGGCACAAGGGAATACCTAGGGTTCAACAGTTAACAATGCACCAACAAAACCCCAACTATTGGCCCTTTCAGTAGAACCTGTGAGCAGGAGAAGTATCACCCAAGGTAGAAGCAAAGGGGGTTACAGAACGCAGGTGTCTGTAACCAAGATGGGACACAAATATGTGATAATAACACTTCACAGAATATCCTGTTAACACTTAGGAAGTTACATGCATTAGTTTATTAACTTTATTAAAATCCCAAAACATAATATAAGATAGATCTAGCGTAGTAACAACAAAAGATTATTCACCTTAAGCACTTATCACTTATCACTGTGAATCAGATCTAGCATTTTAACATAAACAAAGCATTTAAGAAATGCATACATATCCATTACACATTCTAATCTAATAACTAAGCAAACCATAACAGATATAACATTGCATAGAGAAAACCATGAGACTCCAGATATACGTGGTTCACCCTAGGGTGGGGCTATATCCACAAACCTCTTCACCTCTTTATTATTCTCCAAATATTACATTCATTCACTCCTATGCACTAAGGCATAGAGTCAAGATTCACACCAGACATGAGATCTGCGCACTGAGCATCAGATCCTCCTTCCAAAACTAGGTCAAATGCACATAGTCAAATCACAACATTTTCTCCTTATACAAAATCATAGTCACACACATACATGCCTTTGCACAAAGAAACTATGTTCACATAAAACTACATTCACTTCACTGGCTACTTTTACAATATAGTCTTCTTTATTTATATCTTACAAACCCTTACAATAAGGCCTAAACATGGGAAAACCCCATGGGCTGATATCCCATAAAATCATTATAAAACCCTAGAAAACCCTTTACTCGGTCAACATAACCCTAAAAAATGTTGAGATCCGCGATCTCAGCTCTCCCTGGGCGCTCCTTCTTCGACCAATGTGTCGAATTCCAAAACAGGGCCAAAACTGACCAAATTTCCCCCAAAACTTGGTCGAGGGCCAACACATGTGTACGAGGGAGGTTTGTCCTAATTAAATTTAATAAAAAGGGATCTAATGCAGGTTTGAGAAACTAATCACTAAGGAAACTCTACTAAAAATATGGAAAAGGAGTATGGATCACGTCTAGTTTGCGTAAGGTTACGGTGCCAGAATTTCTATCTTGACTGAATTTCTCTTGTGGGGGTTGGGATACCCAGGTTGAATAATGAGTGGTAGCTCAACCTTGCTAGGTGAGCTGGGAGCTATCATTCTTTGTTATTGTGTGTGTGGCCCCTTTGCGTCCTGGGGGGCTTAGGGGGAATAAGAGTACCCATAGCATTGGCTGGGAGGTACCAGTGAGGTCTTAGCGGTTGGCAAGTAGGAGATGTACAAAGCACATGTGCGGGACAACGAATTCAAATCATTCACCTACAGCTATGGTACACTTTAATTTTTAGTTGTATATTATTTAGACTTGGCATTAGATCTATGTTGTTGAATTCAATGATTATATGATATGGTGGGAGAGATCTCATGTTGTGGATTACTGGGATATCTTGACTTTGCGCCTTGTATTTGAGTGTTTCACTGCATTTGGGTTTTCTTTCTCGCCATGCCTTAGTGGTGGTCGCGCGTTCTGTTGGGTTATGCCATAATTTGAAGCCCAACATTTTCTTTTATTTTGTTGTCTTGCACTTATACTTTAACATGCCAGAAACCTACGCAACCCTCACTTTTACATCAAGCACCTCTCTGCAATTTTTATAATCTTTTTAATGCGATTCAGTTTCGGGACTATGTGTGGTTTTAATTTTGTCGTTGTTTCCTGGATTCGTTCAAGCAAGTGGAGTCATGTTGTTCCTACGCCAACATAAATTTATGATGAACTCTTGTTTATATTTTAAAAAGTTTATATATATAGATTGATTATTATTCAATGGATATAAACATTTATGAATATAATCGAGTGATATTTCAGGTATTCAGTCTATATAAACTTAATATGATCCTTAGTGAAAATAAAATATGCCAATAAAATATTTTATTGATTTATTTAAATTTATATAATTTCCTTGCTATGGATACATGTATAGCTTGAATGCTTCCAAAACCATCAAAAACTGACCGTTGATGGACACTAAACAATGAAAATAGAATAAGGACAAGAGTAAATCCCAATCTGCCCAATGCCAAACCTGGTAGCGATTTCGTTCGTCTGTGTATATTTTTCCATACCTTGAAGCGATTCCCTTCGTTTGAGTATCATTTCCTTACCTGGGTCTGTGTATCATTTTCTTAATGTTTTGTCCAACCATCTTCGTGCGGATCACTGTTATATCTTGTTCATTCATGTCTTTTTCCAATGCACACAATCCATGAAACAGAGCAATGGTTTTTCCTTCTCTCCGTCAAACTTTATGGCAGTAATCATATTAATGGAATTGAGGTTGCGTGTAAACTTTATGTAGTGATATGGTGTATTTTTGTGTGTAAAAATGTTTTTGGCTAGTGGTGAATCCCTTGATATATGTTCCATGATTTCTGAGCATTGTAGTGGCAGTTTTGGGGCAAATTTTAAATTTTGTTTACTGACAGTTGGCCTTCTAACTAATTCTAATCCACCATTCAAATATTTATTATTCCCTTGTTTGAGAATCATAATTTACTGATAGCTGGTGAGTGTAATTATTTCTAAATCCGAGATCCTTGGGGTCAAGTGTGCCCAACTTTTAATATCTTGTGAAAAAAACACAAGCAATTTAATAAACACGTAGAGATATTATTTAATTATTCTGAGGTTCTGAATATGACAAGGAGATATAATAATTAGGGGTTGGAGATGACAACGATTCAATTGACTGAGGTTGCATTGCAACGGTTTTTTAGCAGCGAATTACACTCAACGATTATACGCCTTTTCCCAGATCCTTGAGGGGGACGCAACCATGTTGTTAAATGCCAGAATTTAAACCTCTGACAATGGTATAATTGTTGTGATTAACGATTGCTATGCATAGTTTTAATTATTTAATTATACTGTTGTGATTTATGTGTCATAATAGTTCCAATTGTATTACAACACTTTAATTGTATATTTGTGATTATTGCGTTAACATTTTTAATAGTTTTAATTATTTTAATGATGTTGTTGTGATTTACGTCTCATAATAGTTTCAGTTTTATAGCATCAATTTTAATTGTGTAATTGTGATTATTGCGTTAACATTTTTAATAGTTTTAATTATTTAATTATGCTGTTGTGATTTAAGTCTCATAATAGTTCCAATTGTATTGCAACAATTTAATTGTATATTTGTAATTATTGCGTTAACATTTTTAATAGTTTTAATTATTTTAATGATGTTGTGATTTACGTTTCATAATAGTTTCACTTGTATAGCAGCAATTTTAATTGTATATTTGTGATTATTGCGTTAATTCTCTTAATAGTTTTAATTTTTTTTTATTTTTTATGAGGCGGATCTAATTAAGGAACCTTTGAACTCATTGATGTTATTATTAAATTCCACGTATGAAAATTTGTAACCTGCCATTATTAATTATAAGTTGCTTTATTCTTTAGAATGATGTAAAGGGGTTGTATATGAATGGAAAGTATAATGTTGGTTGATGATGGTTAGGTGCCATTACTTTAGATGGTGATTGGTTACTTATGATGTGATTTAGTCCTTACTACAATAAATTACTAATGAATTACATCTAGTCGTTGTGTCCATTTAAATGTGTCACATATAGTCACTCTACATCCATTTTTTCTTTATTGATTAGAGAGCCTTCATATATCAGCGTCGTAAAATGTATATCAGTGCCAGTTGGATTTCAGGCACGTGGATTTTATGTTTGGTTCAAGGTTTAGAATTATTTTGTTTGCACATGGGTCCCTAGGTCCTTGTCGCAATGTGGGGACGTGATACCTTATGGTTGGGTCATTGCGCATGTTGATCGATAAGCGCATATGAACCCTGGATTAGGATCAAGCACCTCTCGATGTGGATGATGTTGTTTTTGTAAGAAAGGTTGTACTTGTTTTGTAACGTTAATGTAATTTTCTGCCACTCGCCAGGAGGGTTCTATCTAGAGTTTCCTTAAAGATGTTACGTTTGGATTGATTGATGTTGCCTTAGATTAGTAGGTGTGGTCTTTCTTGTTGGGCGGTATGTAGACACCTCCTTGTTCCTCCGAACAGTCGCCAACATTGATACCTTAAATGGTCAAAATCGATGGGAACCTGGGCTTGAATGTTGCTTATGTTTCCTAGAGGTTCTAACCTTGCAGGGTAGGACGTGTGGGTAATCATTTTTATTCTACATCTGATTGAATGTCGTATATTTCTTCCCACTGCATGATGTGCTAGTATGATAGGTTGTTATGTTCTTTGTTGCATGATTTTCATGCGTTGTTTCCGTTGTCATGTTGTGATGTTTGAATGTAGTGTTGTTATTACTTTCCCACACACACACAAAAAATGTACTTTTTATGCAAGGTTTGATGTCGTAATGATGTGGTTCTTTACATATGGTATCAGAGCCGGTTCGACCCACAACTTGGGATCACTATGGCTTCCATTGATTAGATATTTTTTTATAAATGTTGCTAATTAAATTGATTTGTATTCATGAAGGTAATCATGGTTAGAGGACATCATGAAGTCAGAAAATGTGGTGCTAGGGGAGGAGGTATGATTCCCCCAGTAGCATCCACCCCTAAGGGGTCTAGCCCCTAGGGAGATGAATAGGTTTTCGGGCACGAACATATAGCTTTGAGTGATGTGGTTGGGTTGATGAGGTCCTTTAAGAGGATGTTTGAGGCACTAATCAACCATTTGGATAAATATGAGGCCAGAATGTCGACACCTCCTGAGGGTCCACCACGCGCCTAGGTTGGTACTAGTAGCATTCATCGTGAACTCGAGAAGTTGAAGTTTCTGGTGTTCTTTGGTGCCCCGGATGGTGAAACCACCGAGGCATGGTTGGAGAATATGGAAATGTGATTTTCTCTTCATGACTATACCTCCAACATGAAGGTTCGCATGGCGGTCTTTCATCTGAAAGGGAGCGGTCTTCTATGGTGGAAGATGCTCGTGCTGCAATTGAACATGGCAATTGAAGACGTGTCATGGGAACTATTCGATGAATGGTTCTGAGAGAGTTGTCTACCAAAGGAATTCATTGAGCTTTAGATCAACAAGTTCAATGCCTTGCGACATGGAAGCCATGCAGTTCCCGAGTACGCGACCCATTTGATGGAGATTCTTCAGTATGCTCCTCACCTGAATACCGAGAAAATTAAGGTCAACAAGTTTGTGTTCGACCTTAATGTCAACATTCGTGAAAAGGTGAGGATTATGATGCCTCTAACCTTGCATGATGTTGTACAGAAGGTCCTCATAGTGGAGGAGGAGCTTATTAGCAGGGGTCAGAGCAGGACTCTATCAAGACCAGTGGGGAAGGTGTCATTTGGTGTGTTGCAGCATCAGACACCAGCTAGACATTCACTAGGATATCGAGGCACTCAGAGAGGATCCACATACACTACACCATGGTGACTGATGCCTCAACAGTGGAATCCTTACAGAGGGCCCCAACAACAACATCAACATTGACCGCAACAACAACAATTTAGGTTGGTTGAGTAGAACAAACCACAGTTCCAGGCCAGTGGGCCCTCAACTTATACTTTGGGTACCATGAGTACTGGACCGAAGAAAGGGTGTTGGACATGTGGAGATCCACATTACTAGCATTACTTCCTAGTTGAGAGGGCCAGAGCATCTGGATTATCTGGACCCACTATTGTGGGAGATTTGAGCAAGGCCCATTGGATTCATGCAATAGTGAATAACCACTAGGAAGAGCACCAGTCGACTATGCTTGAGACGTCAGGTACCATCGCTGACCAAACCCTTATTATTTTGATAGATCCAGGTGCTACAATTTTTTTTATATTTGGTGCAGCACTAAAAAGAATTAAGTTAAAGGCAGCTGAAGACGATGAGTTTATCTTTGTAGAAATGGATTCAAGATCCAAACAAAAGGTTGGAGGGAAGGTTATAGGCTGTAGCCTTAACCTGGGAGAGTTTGTTACAAGGGCCAACCTGTACATCATGTTCTTAGGGTCTTATGACATTGTGATCAGTATGTATTGGTTCGAATCGGATGAGGTGATACTCAAATGTAATACGAAATGGTTGAGCTTGGTCGATGATGAGGGACAAAGATGCGTGATTGTAGGTTGGAACCAAGGCGTCTCCCTAAGGTTCGTCCCTTCCCAACAACTACAGAAGAGCATGCGCAAGGGATGCAATATATATGTGATCCTTGCGTTAAATGAAAAGGGTGTGGCAAAAGGCCTATAAAGCCTTTTGGTAGTGCGAGAGTTTGCGGATATCTTCCCAAAGGAGTTTCCAGGATTTCCTCTTGAGAGGGAATTGGAATTTACCATTGACCTAAAACCAGGGACTGAACCGATAGAAAGAATGCCTTATCGGATGTCGACCCTAGAGCTACAGAAGTTGAAAATGCAACTGAAGGAGTTGTTGGACCTAGGACTTATATGTCCAAGTGTGTCACCGTGGGGTGTGCCAGTTATTTTCATACGGAAGAAGGATGGGTCGTGGAGACTCTTCATTGACTACCATCAATTGAACAAGGCAACGATCAAGAATCAATATTTGTTTCCAAGGATTGATGATTTTTTTGATCAGATGAAAGGAGGGACGGTGTTTTCAAAGTTTGACTCGAGATCGGGGTACCACCAGTTACGAATCAAAGAGGACAAAATCCCTAAGATCTCCTTTAAGATGAGGTTTGTACATTACGAGTTTATTGTTTTACCATTTGGACTGACAAACGCCCCTGGGGTATTTATGAGCTTGATGAACAAGGTGTTCCACGAATACTTAGACAAGTTCATCAAAGTATTCATTGACGATATTTTGATTTACTCTCAGACAATGGAGGAGCATGACAAGCAATTGCACATGGTACTACAGTGTCTACAAGAGATTAAACTCTTTGGGAAACTGTCAAAATGCTCATTTTATTAATCGAAGATTCACTACTTAGGGAATGCCATCTCCGAGGAAGGTATTTTTGTGGATCCAACAAAGTTAGAGGATATTATGGAATGGCTTGCCATGATGAATGTCCCAGAAGTGCGTAGCTTCATGGGTTTAGTGGGATACTATTGACTGTTCGTAGAGGGTGTTTGGAAGATAGCAAATCTAATTACGGAATTGCAGAAGAAGAACAAGAAGTTTGTTTGGACTGAGAAATGAGTGGTAGCATTTCAGAGGTTCAAGGAGCTATTGACGTCAGGACCGATACTAAAGGTCCCTGACATGGATGAGGATTTCTTGGTATGCATTGATGCATCCAAGGAAGTCTTAGATGGAGTCTTCATGCAATACGGTCGAGTGATCGCTTACATTTCGAGAAATTTGAGAAGGCATGAGGAGAACTATGCGACGCATGATTTGGAGCTGTCAGCCATCTTTTATTCCTTGAGAGTTTCGAGAAACTACCTTATTTGATGAAAATTCGAACTAAAAATGGATCACTGTGGTTTACAACACATCTTTACACAAAGTGACTTGAACGCATGACAACGACATTGGTTGGAATTGTTTAGTGAGTACGATTTCGAGATAACTTACATAACATGAATAGTGAACATAGTGGTTGATGCATTGAGTCAGATACCATGCATATGTTCTGTGATGCCTCTTCAGACGAATCTATGTGAAAAGATTCTAACTTTGTAGTGAGATGATGAATGGTACAAAGAGGTCTAGGATTTTATCGGACAAAACACAATGATGGTACCAAAGTTTGAGGGATTTACATTTGACAAGGATGGATTATTCAGATTTGAAAATAGAATTTACGTACCGCCCAACGACGAGTTGAGGAGTTTGATCCTAAACGAGGATTATAGAGCAGTGTACATGGCTCACCCAGGAGTCACAAAGATGAGGGCAGACCTTAAACCCTTATTCTTCTGGAAAGGAATGAAGGCAGACATAGTCAACTACATGGCAAGATGTCTACAACATCAACAGCTGAAGGTTGAATATAACCATCCAGCAGGATTACTACATCCACACGTTATTTTGGAAACAAAATGGGAGGTCATTTCGATGGATTTCATTGTTGGATTTCCACTGACGGCAAGGAGACACCACTCAATTTTTGTGGTAGTCCACACTTTGACGAAGAGTACTCATTTTATTCCTATGCATATGATGTATCAGGCACCTAAAATAGCTAGAGTTTTCATCAGTGAGATAGTGAGTTTTCATGGTGTGCCTAAGAGGATTATATCCGATAGAGGATCGATGTTTACAGGATGATTTTGGACTAGTTTCCAAGAGGCCTTCGGAACCCAACTTAACTTTAGTACCACATATTACCTGGAGACAAACGACATATCGAAAGAACAAACCAAATCTTGGAGCATATCTTGCGTATGTATGTGATGGACCAATAGAAGAATTGGGAAGAGTTTTTTCCACTGGTAGAGTTTGCAAACAACAACATTTATCAAAGCACCAATAAGATGGTGCCTTTCAAGTTTCTTTATGGGAGACTGTGTCGGGCGCCTTTGAGATGGGATCAGCTTGAGGATAGGGTCCTGTTGGGGCCAAAAGTGATCCAAGAGATGGAATATCAAATGAAACCAATAATACAAAGGATCAAGGATGCACAGGATCAACAAAAGAGTTATTCCAATGTGCATTGTATTGACCGTAGTTATGAAGTTGTCGATTGAGTCTTCTTGTGGGTGAAACTGCATAAGAGTTCGATCAAGTTTGGAAAGGGTGATAAAATATCTCCTAGGTTCATGGGACCCTTCGATATTGTGGAAAAGAAGCGGCCTGTGGCCTATCGACTAGCCTTGCCTGATTCTTTGAGGTGTACGCACAATGTTGTTCATGTATCTATTTTGAGACATTGTGTTAGTGATCCTACACATGTTATTGACATGAGTTCCTTGTAGGTATCATATGAGGGTGTAGTCACGGTGGAGCCAATACACATCCTGGATCATCACATTTGACAACTACAACGTCGAACAATAAATCATGTCAAGGTCCAGTGGCACAAATATAGTCTGCACTCGACGACCTGGGAGGACGCATATGATATGCGCAGTTTCCATTTTTGTTTAAATAGATAGACATATGATTATTGTGATACACTTTATTTTGACACTTACATACTATGAAATTTTAGGACGAAGTTCAAAACAAGAGGGGGTGTTTGTAACATCTTGCTCTTGCGCGCACTGAGTAGACTTATTCTTTGAGGACACTTCTGTGCAAGTGATTTGGCTCATTATATGATTGGTTGTTTTGATTATGATTATGATATTTTGTGGATCTGATGATGTGTTATTTTTTCTATATTTACAATGCAGGTGTTATTGACTGGGTTCTACTGAGTGTGCAAGACTCTGAACGTTAGAGGATGCTGATAGCATTGATGGATCTCCTTGGACTCTAGAATGAGTCAGGGAGTGGAATATTATGATTTGAATGTTTTTGATATGACATATGTGACATATGATTAGATATTATGATGTTGATTTTTATCCCTGACATGTTTCCTTGATGGATGCAGATTGACGATATATTGTCAACCAGAATCACATTTGGAGTAAAGGGGTCATGCACGACAACTAGAGATATTGAGGGAGAGGTGTGGCAGAAGCCCTGCCACATCCTACTGGCACTC
This sequence comes from Picea sitchensis, assembly GCA_010110895.2. Classification (NCBI taxonomy): domain Eukaryota; kingdom Viridiplantae; phylum Streptophyta; class Pinopsida; order Pinales; family Pinaceae; genus Picea; species Picea sitchensis. The sequence continues at coordinate 21,027 of SNQJ01S0072894.1, read as the reverse complement.
CCATCATGACTCGAACTATAGGTTAACGATTACTTAGTTCGAGAAGACCCATGATGTCATGAGGGAAGACTTTGAGAATCGCTCACGATGATTCTAAAGGGCACACAATAAGGTAGGGTCCTTATTTCTTAGAGGCCCTTAGTCTCCCACAAGATCACTTGACAGAGTATTGACTCCAAGGGTTTGACATCTACCAAATTCATTTAAGAGGCGAGTGGCACCCTTGGAGCACGTAGTGCGTCATGAAGGGCATGTCGTGCAAATAAACATGAATGCAAGAGAGTGGCACCCTTGGATCACATAGTGTGTCTTGAAGGGAATATTGTGGTTTTAACTCGGGTAAGTTAATAAACCTAGTACCTAGAAAACTATGCCTCCTTAGGACCTAGCCGACCTTAAAATAGATGATCATATGCATAAAGATTATTAACTAATTTTGCCCTTAAAAACTGTCACTAAACCTAGTGAATTTAAAACCTAGGTCTAAGTAGAACCTTTGGACAAAAAAAACTAATTACACATGTAACAAGAAGGGGGTAAATAAAATTCAAACATTATTTATTAAAGGAAAAATTGTAATGAAGGATTAAATTATTAAAAGGGTAATGGTTGTTTTTGTATAAACTTGCTAATTCTAAACTTAGTTAAAAAGAAAAAGGCGAAACTTAAAGAAAAAGGGAAACTTAAAGAAAAGGGGAAACTTAAAGAAAAAGGGGAATGTCTAACTTAGTAGGGAATAAAGGGACACCGAGGAGCATTTTTAGGAATTATTTTAGGTGGGTGAGTGAAATAGGAAAATTTAATTAATTAATAAATTCATTTTCTGGTGCAACTAGGGGATCGAGTGACATGTGTATGGGGGAGGATTGTCCTAATTAAATTTAATAAAAAGGAATATAATGAGAGTTTGGGAAAATAACCACTAAGGAAACTCTATAAAAATGATGGAAGAGGAGTATGGATCATGTCTGGTTTGCGTAAGGTTACACTGCCGAAATTTTTATCTTGACTGAATTTCTCTTTGGGGGTTGGGATACCCAGCTTAGATAACGAGTGGTAGCTCTACCTTGCGAGGCAATATGGGAGCCAACATTATCTGGTATTGTGTGCGTGGCCCCTTTGCAGCTCGGGGGGCTCAAGGGCAAGAAGAGTACCCCTAACATTGGCTGGGAGGTACTGGTGAGCTCTCAGCGGTTGGCAAGAGGGAGATGTACGGATCACATGTGCGGGACAAGGAATTCAGATCATCTTCCTACGGCTACGATATGCTTTAATTTTCAATTATATATTAGTTAGACTTGGCATTAGATCTATGTTGTTGAATTTGATGATTATATGATATGGTGGGCGAGATCGCATGTTGTGGATTACTAGGATATATTGACTTTGCGCCTTGTATTTGAGTGTTTCACTGCATCTGGGTTTTCTTGCTCACCATGCCTAAGTGGTGGTCGAGCGTTCTTTTGGGTTACCCCATAATTTGAAGCCCAATGTTTTCATTTATTTTGTTGTCTTACACTTAGACTTTAATGTGCTGGAAACCTACATAACCCTCTTACCTCAAGCACCTCTATGAAATTTTTATAATATTTTTAATGCGATTCAGTTTCGGGACTGTTTGTGGTTTTAATTCTATCGTTGTTGCCTGGATTCGTTCAAGCAAGTGGAGTCATACTGTTCCTACACCAACATAAATTTATGATGAACTCTTGTTTATATTTTAAAACGTTTATATATATAGATTGATTATTATTCAATGGATATAAAAATTTATGAAATTAATCGAGTGATATTTCAGGTATTCGGTTTATATAAACTTAATACGATCCTTAGTGAAAAGAAAAGACTCCAATAAAATATTTTATTGATTTTTTTTAATTTATATTACTTTCTTGCTATGGATACATGTATAGCTTGAATGCTTCCAAAACCATCAACAACTGACAGTGGATGGATGCTAAACAATGAAAATAGAATAAGGACAAGAGTAAATCCCAATATTCCCAATCCCAAACTTGGTAGTGTTTTCCTTCGTCTGTGTATAGTTTTCCATACCTGACAGTGATTCCTTTCGTGAGTATCATTTCCTTACCCGGGTTTGTGTATCGTTTCTTAGCTAGGTCTCTGTATCATTTTCTTAACGTTTTACCCAACCATCTTCGTGCAGATCGCTACTATGTCTTGTCCGTTCGTGTCTTTTTCCAATGCACACAATCCACAAAACATAGCAGTGGTTTTTCCTTCTCTCTCCGTCAAACTTTCTGGCAGTAATAATTTTAATGGCATTGAGGTTGCGTGTAAACTTTATGCATTGATAAGGTGCATTTTTGCATGTAAAACTTTATTGGGCCAGTGGTGAATTCCTTGATTTATGTTCTGCGATTTCTGAGAATGACAGTGGCGGTTTTGGGGCGAATTTTATTTACTGACAGTTGGCCTTATAGGAAATTCTAATCCACCATTCAGATATTTATTATTCCCTTGTTTGAGAATCACAACTTAATGACATATGGTGAGTGTAATCATTTCTAAATTCGAGATCCCTGGGTTCAAGTGCGCTCAAATTTTAATATCCCATGAATATATACAAGCGATTTAGTAAAAACAAATAGATATTATTTAATAATTCCAAGGTTTTGAATATCAAAAGGAGATATAATAATTAGGGGTTGGAGGTGACAACGATTCAATTGATTAAGGCTGCGTTGCAGTGGTTTTTTTGCAGCGATTTACACTCAACGATTATACGCATTTTTCCATATCCTTGAAGGGGATGTAGCTATGTTGTTAAATGCCAGAATTTAAATCTCTGACAACGGTATAATTGTTATGATTAACGATTTCTATGCATAGTTTTAATTATTTAATTATGATGTTGTGATTTATGTTTCATAATAGTTCCAATTGTATCCCAACAATTTAATTGTATATTTGTGATTATTGCGGTAACGTTTTTAATAGTTTTAATTATTTTAATGATGTTGTTGTGATTGACATCTCATAATAGTTTCAGTTGTATAGCAACATTTTAACGTTTTTTATAGTTTTAATTATTTAATTATGCTTTTGTGATTCAAGTCTCATAAGAGTTCCAATTGTATTGCAACAATTTAATTGTATATTTGTGATTATTGTGTTAACGTTTTTAATTGTTTTAATTATTTTAATGATGATGTTGTGATTTTCGTCTCATAATAACAATTTTAATTGTATATTTGTGATTATTGTGTTAATGCTCTTAATAGTTTTAATTTATTTTTTTTATTTTTTATGACAGGGATCTAATTAAGGAACCTTTGAACTCATTGATGTTGTTATTAAATTCCGCGTATCAAAAATTGTAACCTGCCATTATTAATTATAAGTTGCTCTATTAGTTAGAATGACGTAAAGGGGTTGTATATGAATGCAAAGTACAATGTTTCCTCATGATGGTTAGGTGCCTTTACTTTTAGATGGTGATTGGTTACTTATGTTGTCATTTATTCCTTACTACCATAAATTACTAATGAATTAGATCTAGTCATCGTGTCAATTTAAATGTGTCGTATATAATCTCTCTTCATCCATTTTTGCTTTATTGATTAGAGAGCCTTCATCTATTGACATCGTATAATGTATATTAGTTCCATTTGGATTTCAGGCACATGGATTTTATGTTTGGTTGAAGGTTTAGAATAATTTTGTTTGCACATGGGTCCCTAGCTCCTTATCACAATGTGACAACATGATACCTTATGATTGGGTCATTGCATGTGTTGATCTATAAGCGCATATTAAACCTGGATTAGGATCAAGTGCCTCCCGATGTGGATGATGTTGTTTTTGTAAGAAAGGTTTTACTGTTTTGTAACTTTAATGTGATTGTCTCCCGCTCTCCAGGAGGGTTCTAGCTAGTGTGTCATTAAGGTTGTTACGGTTGGATTGATTCATGTTTTATTATATTAGTAGGCATGGTCTTGCTTGTTGGATGGGATGTATACACCTCCTTGTTCCTCAAAACAATCACCAACATTGATAAATTAAATGGTCAAAATCAATGGAACCTGGGCTAGAGTGTTTCTTATGTGTCCTGGAGGTCCTAACCTTGCAACATAGGATGAGTGGGCATTCGTTTTTATTCTTCGTCTGATTTAATGTCGTATATTGCTTCTTGTTGCATGATGTGTTAGTATGCTATGTCGTTATGTTCTTTGATGTGTGATTTGCATGCATTGTTTTCTTCGTCGTGTTGTGATGTTTGAATGTATTGTCGTTATTACTTTCCCACACAAAGAAAAATGTACTTGTTATGCGAGGCTTGATGTCGTAACAATGGGGTTCGTTACAGTGTCTTAGGGTCCATTTCCTTCTAACTGTCTATGTGATGTACATGGCTTCGGTTAGTGATGTGACTTTTTGTGTGTCTAATTTTAGTTTTTGGTGAACATTATTTCAATGTATTTATGTAGTTGTTGATGAAATTAGAATTTTCCATTTTTAAATTGTATTTTTTAAGGTATAAAATAGATTTACTGTTCTAAAAAATATCTATTACATCCAAATTATGTAATTTCAATCATTAATATATGTAATTTCTGTAATTGTTTTTTTTTTTTTAATCAATTTTTAATATATATCTTTTTGGGACTCCCTTAAAATATTTTGTTGTAAGCCCCCCGGGGGGGGGGCAGCGCAATTGGCAAGTGTCGTGAAAATGAAGTTCCATGAGGTTTCGAGTTAAATTCCCCCCGACTTACCTTGTGTGCCATGTAAGGGGCATCGTGGGCACACCTGGAGGTTATAGTGGTAGTGGTTGGATAACACGGCCACATGTAATGTGAGCACGTGCGCAACTAGTTGTTGATTCCTTCAGACACAAAAAAAAATAAATAAATAAATAAAATAAAATAAAAAATAAATAAATAAATTTTGTTGTAAGATAATGTAAAACTATTTTGTTAATTTTTTTTTTATCAATTTTTAATATATATCTTTTTGTGAATACCTTAAAATATTTTGTTGTTAGACAATGTACAAATATTTTTTTGTAAGACAAGTAAGTAACTTAACAAAAAAAAACATAGACATAAATTTATAATGTAAAAAAAAAAAAAAAACATAGACATAAATTTATAATGTGAGAGTCAGTTTCCTACATCTTCCAAAGATTTGAATTATGGTAAAAAATGTCATAAAATGCATATGTGGATATAGTCATATATTAATCCATGTGATAGTGCCCTACCTACACTTTCTCTAAAAGAGTCGAGTTATTGGTTAAAAAAGTCATAGAATGTGTACATATTCATAGACATAGACATATATTCATGTATGTAATAGTCATTCAAATGTTTTAATATCAAACATGTCATTCAAGATAGTCTAGTGAACATTGCTTTTAGATAATTTAGTTAACATTTCTTGCATGGACTCACTGACTCATGGAGTAGTTTGTAGTTGAGTGACTTTCTTTTAAATTATAAATCTCTAAAGATTTGATAATAATCATGATCAATTCTTGAATTCATTGAGGAGCTCATCGATATTAATCTATACTTGATATCTATATTGTATGCCTATAAATGAGTCTCCACTAAGATGCAATGCTATAGAATTTTATTTAAGTAACTCAAATAATTTAGTTAACATTGCTTGCACGGACTCATGGACTCGTGGAGTATTTTGTAGTTGAGTGACTTTATTTTAAATTATAAATATCTAAAGAGTTGACAATAATCATGATCAATTCTTGAATTCATTGAGGAGCTTATTGATATTTTTTTTGTAAATAAAGAAAGTAATTCCTTATTAATACGTTGTCACTGGCCCGCCACTTGTTCCACCAAACTAGTGGAAACCGAAATAGGTGGTCGCCTATTATGCTTTTTGCCAAAAAGGGAAACCGCCACTTGCCCTACCAATTTGTTGGAAATTAGAGCAGGTGGAGATTGATAGTGCTGACAAAATTGTCTGTGTAAACTAGACATGCTAACAAACTTTGAAAATTAAAAGTAGGCAAAACATGAACAAAGTACTAGACCAGGATGAAAAGAAAACAAGCTCCATCATTGTACCAGTCATGCTCAGAGAACTAGGCAGAATTAAACATTAGAGGGGTTGTGAGAACCATGGAACCTACTAGGTTTGAGCACGTAGGGATGTGCACGGGTCGGGCACCTCTTCTTGGATGGAGCATGATGCTGCCGTGACCCTCGCCGTCCAACCGCTTTCACCAGGAACTTCTTCGACTCAGGCCCGAAGAGCTACGATGCCTTCAGATCCCGTGTCGGGACCTTTTGTCACCCACAAGGTACTCTGTTGACCTCCTGGCTGTTTTCTCGGGAAATCGGGTTTCGCGATATTGCAAAAATTGTGGGCACGTTCACGTGCTACTCAAAACCCCGAACCCCGATAGGTCAAAGGGTCAACGCTTTCGTTCTTGTCAGGGATTTCCCTATCGGGAAAATCGGCACCTGTGATGTCGCAATTCACTCGCCCCAGCAATCCCCGAACTCCGAACTCCGATGGCACGTGCGCTATCTCCTCGCCACGTTACTTTCTCTCTCTTCCCTTTCGAGAATCGCGGGATCGCGATTTTCACCAGTCGAAATTCCTTTTCACAATAAACCTCCGTACGCCGAATCTTGACTTCTTGGGATCTCGTGCCACCTGTCCCCTGACGATCAACGGCTCCGATTATATCGAGAAATCGCCGATCGCGATTTCGACGAATGCAAAACTCTTGCCTCCGGGAAACCCGATATGCCGAACCCCGATGTCTCTTGATTCTCCCTGTGCCTACGGGTTAATTCCCTCGCAGCTTCTCCCAGATCTCATGGTCAGCGAGACTTTCGCTAATCTGTTCGACAGATCCTAGTCGTCAACTCCTCCTCTTTGACGTTTTCTTGAAATGACCAAGTGCTCCTGTTGAGACTGGTTCTCTAAAACTGCGTTCGTGGTCCCTACTTGAGACCTTCCTTGGAACAAATATTCCCCGTTCCCGGATAGTAAGATCACCAAGGTTCTATCTCTCTTGAGCTTGTTCACTCTAACTTCTCCAGAGGAACATATGCACACTCCTTGCGCTCACGCTCAACCGCTTCTCAAATGTGGAATTCTTCAGACTCGGTGCACTTACGGCAACAACAGTCCTGCCTTCCTTTTCTCAGACTAGCTACTGAGACTTCAAGTTCATCCCGTGCTCCTCCTACACAACTCTATCAACCCAATTCAAATTCTGGGCAATCGAGAATAAGAGTTTAACTGTCGAGCCTCATCAACGCACTCTATGCCGATGAATTCAACTGCACTCTATGCAGGAATCCCCTGGCTCAGACAGAGAAACAATTGAAACTTATTCTCTTCTCTATCTCTGAATTCTATGAAAAACCTCAGAGATCACATGCACAACACATTCAAAAGTAGATGCATACAAGGAATACAAACATTCTAAGCATAAATCAACACAGAGAAACAACAGAAACCATGAAACTGAATCAAAGACTCTCTTATATTAATTCAATCTGTACATGGGTGTTCTTCACAAGTTCTCTACTCTGCTCTTCTTTTCTTTCTTCTAAATGCTTGATAATCTGAATGATGTTACAATATACAAAGGAGGGTGTCTATATCCATTTTCCCTCTCGAAAACTGAACTATCAAATCTACAATTAAAGTTCTATCTAACAGCATTAAAACTATTAAATGCCTCAACTACCTAAGGACGTGAGCTTATCCGCTCAAGGTCCATTTACAATACAAGGATGCTTCTTTATGAATGCCTTCATTTAAAGGGAAACGCACCAACTTTCAAGTATTTCAAAATTTGTAGATGTTGTCCAGCTATCTTTTCTTCTCCACGCGCTGGCTCGCTTGATGAGTGAGCGATGCTCCTGCATCATACTCCTCTGCTTGAAAGATTTCATTGGCTCCTGTCCATGAGCTCCTGCACGGTCTACCCATGCTTCTGTATCATTGCTTCTATTTCCCAGCTGGCATCCTCCACTAGGTGGTTCTTCCATTTCACCAGGTACTCGAAGTACTGCTTCCGCCTGGTCTTCTTTCCTATTCGCTTGTCCAATATGTACTCCATCTGTGGATTTTATGCCATTGGCATCTGCTTTTGCCACTGGACTACTGGTTTCTCAGTTCCAATCTCTGCTTCTTTGGACCTGTATGGGTATAAATCTGAAATATTAAAAATCAGAGATATCCCAATGCCATCCGACGGCTCGATTTCATAAGCGTTCTCTCCAAATTTCTTGAGAACTTTGCATGGCCCAATCTTTTTCATCTTGAGTTTATTGTATGTTCCCCTTGGGAACCTTTTCTTCCTCAAGTGCGCTAGAACCAAGTCACCAACTTCAAACTGAATTTGTCTCTTCCGCTGATCGGCCCTGCGCTTATATTCTTGATTTGACTTCTGCAGTCACTGGTTCACCTTCGTGTGAAGTTCCTCCATCACCTCAATGAATTCTTCTGCTCTAGCACTGCTAGTCGCACCCTGCTCTGACTCCTTGAGTTCAAAAACTCCCCTTGGTTGTGTCCCATACAAAATCTGGAATGGACTTTTTCCTGTACTCCGATTCACCGAATCGTTGTACGCAAACTCTGCCTGTGGTAAGATCTGGTCCCAACTACTATGATTCTCTATCACCAAGCTCCTCAATAGATCCCCCAGACTTCTATTCACCACCTCTGTTTTCCCATCTGTCTGCAGATGGTAAGCTGAACTAAATGCCAAATTAGTCCCTAGCTTCTTCCATAGCGTCCTCCAAAAATGACCTATGAACTTTGTATCCCTATCCGAGACTATGCTTCTCGGAAATCCATGTAATCTGACGATTTCTTTGAAAAACAAGTTTGTGATGTGCGTCGCATCAATGGTCTTCTGACACGGAATAAAATGTGCCATTTTCGAAAACCTGTCCACCACCACAAAGATTTAATCAACTCCTCTTTATGTCCTTGGCAAACCCAAAACAAAATCCATACTAATTGCCTCCCATGGCCTCTCAAGTATGGGCAATGGCTGATAAAAACCTGGGTTCTGCTTTCGACCCTTCGCGTGTTGACAAATTCTACATCGTTCAACAAATCTTTTGACATCTGTTCACATGCCCAGCCAAAAATGCGATTCGCTCAGCTTCGTGAATGTTTTGTCATGTCCAAAATGACCTGCTAATCCTCCACTGTGCTTCTCTTTTAGCAGATTCTCCCTCATGGAGCAATTCAGAATGCACAGTTGATTGCCTCTGAACAACAATCCATCCTGGATCATGTACTCTATCCATGGGCTCGGATCCCTGAGAACTGGATTCTCGGCTGCCTCGTATGCTTCTCCAAAGTCTGCATCTCCAACATACATGTCTTTCAGATTCTCAAAACCCAACGTCTTGACTCTGAACTCCTGCAACAACAAACATTTCCTGCTCAAAGCATCAGCCACTTTGTTAGCAGTTCCAGAAATGTGTTTAATCACAAATGTGAAATTTTGCATGTACTCTACCCATTTTGCATGTTTCTGGTTCAACTTCTCTTGTTGACTCACAAACTGCAATGCATGATTATCGCTGTACAATACAAATTCTTTGGGTATCAAGTAATGCCTCCACTTCTTCAATGCCTATATGATGGCATAAAACTCCTTATCATACGTGGAGTATTTCAGCATTGCTTCATCCAACTTCTCGCTGAAATATGCAACAGGCCTGTCATCCTGACTCAAGACACCTCCAATGGCATACCCACTGGCATCACATTTCACCTGAAATGTCTTATGAAAGTCAGGCAACCCCAGAATTGGTTGCTTTGTGATCTTTCGCTTCAACAGATTGAAGCTCCTTTCAGCTTCGGCTATCCAATGAAAAACCTTATGCCGCTTCTTCACCATGTCCATCATTTCCGCGCTAATTCCACTAAAATTCCGAATGAATTTTCGGTAGAAACTAGCCAAACCATGGAAACTCCTTACCTTGAAAACATTTCTCGGTGATGGCCAATTCTTTATCACTTCTACCTTCTCAGGATCCATTCTCAACTCATTTGCCGATATAAAAAAACCCAAATAAATGAGTTCTGTCTTCATGAAGGAACACTTCTTCATGTTGACCAACAACTTCTCTTGCTGCAGTCTTCTCATCACAATGGCTAAATGCTTCAAGTGCTCAGCCTTCGTCTTACTGAACACCAATATGTCATCCAAATATACAACTACAAACTTTCCGATGAATTCCCTCAGGACTTCATTCATTAGTCTCATGAATGTGATCGGCGCATTTGTCAAGCCAAACAGCATGACCAACCATTCATACAAACCTTCATTTGTTTTGAATGATGTCTTCCATTCATCACCCTCTCTCATGCGAATCTGATGATATCCGCTTTTCAAATCTATATTTGAAAAATAATTTGCCCCACTCAGGCAATCCACCAGATCATCCATTCTCGGCAGTGGAAATTTGTACCTGATGGTGATTTTATTTATCGCTCTGGAGTCTGTACACATCCTCCAGTCTCCATCCTTCTTTGGACTTAGCACTATCGGAACAACACATGGGCTCAGACTCTCTCTGACCAATCCTTTATCCAACAGATCCTGTACCTGCCTTTTGACCTCCTCATTCTCCTCAGGCGTCAACCTGTACGTAGCTTTATTCGGTAAACTTGCTCCAGGTATGAGGTCTATGTGATGACTTACGCTTCTCATCGGTGGCAACGAACGAGGTAGTTTGTCCACGATGATATCGGCGAACTCTCCCAATAGTTCCTGAATCTCATATGGTAGATCATCCACTCTCATGCTTGTCAGGACAATTCTCGGTTTCTTGACCACAAAGAATTGTGGATCTTCCTTTTTCTCCATCTCTGTGAGAAGCTCCTTCCCACTCATGAGAAGTATGGTGCTGCTTACTTCCGGCTTCACTTCTTTATCCTTTATCGGAAGCAACCTGTGTGTCTTCCCATCCTTCTCCAAGGTGTATGTGTTTATCCTTCCATCATGAACAACATTTCTATCATATTTCCATGGTCTCCCCAATAATACATGACAGACATCCATGGGAATGACATCACACAGAATTTTATCATTATACCCACCTATCTTGAATTCAACCAAGCATTGTTTTGTAACACTTACCTGGTGTCCTTTCTGCAGCCAAGATACTTTATATGGGCTCGGGTGATTGGTTGTCTCCAACTCTAGCTTTTCCACCATCTCGGTTGAAACGAGATTGTCTGTGCTTCCGCTATCCACAATAACCTTTCACCTTCTATCCTTGGCTGTGCAAGTGGTCCTGAACAGTCGGCTCCTCTGCGCTGTGTCCTCCCTCTCTTTCTTGGGTGTCAAAAGGAATTTATGCATCCCAAGCGATCTTCCGCTGTCTGCATCTTCGTTCTCAACATCGCGCCTCTGCGCCTCAGTGATGTGAGCTTCACCTCTGTCCGTTTTCCTATCTAGACAGTCGACAGCTTTATGCCCATCTTTTCCACATGTAAAACATGTGAGGATTCCTCCTCGGCCTCTTCCTCTTCCTCTGGTACTAGGAAAAGTGTTTGCGTCAGCATATCCGCCACCCTGCTCTATATGTTGTCTCCTCGACTCAGCATATGGCTGTCTCTATGAGGTTCCACCTCTCTTAATTGTACCCTGAGGTTTCTTCCATTCCTCTTTGGGCTTCTGAGTTCTTTCTTGGGCAACTGCCTTGCCTCTGGGCTGACTCCTACCTCGCCCTCACTGACCTTGCTTGTGACTCAGCTTCTCCTCGGCTTTCAGAGCCATCTGGTAAAAATCTTCCACCGTCCTGATGGTTAGCATGCTTAACTCATCCTGAATGTCATACCTCATACCATTCAGATATCTTGCCACCTTCTCATCATCGCTCTCCCAATGACCTACTCTGATATTGAGTCTATAAAACTCTTCGGTGTATTCCTTCACCGTCATCATCTTCTGTCTCAGGTTCTGCATCCGCCTGAACAGAGTGATTTGATAATCTCTCGGGATGAATTTCGCCTTCATCTTCGCGATCATCCTATCCCAGCTTTTAATCTTCTATTTTCCCTTGGAACGTCTATCCGCTTGCAGCTTGTCCCACCATAAGGCTGTATGCCCTTTCAACTTAGTGACAGCATGCCTTACCTTCTTATCCTCTTTGATATCCTCATAGTCGAAGTAGGTGTCAAGAGATCGGATCCAATCCAATAGCTCTTCTACATCCAGGCTTCCTTTGTAAGCTGGAATGTCCATTTCGGTTTTTGAGCTCATTCTGGCAATGGATCTGATCAACCGCTCTGTTGATGCGTCCTCTGCTGTGACCTCTTCTTTGTGTTCAGCTTCTTCTTCAACCTCAGAATCTCTAAGATCCCCTGCACCAACTCCGTGTCTCTGCGCTATCTCCATCTCCTCAAGCCTTGCTTGGAGATCTGTCATTTGACACTCTATTTCTGGATTCCTTGCCGACCTTCCTCTTCTTCGAGCATCCCTGTCTTCTCGATCAGGTGATTGGTGAATCTCTGTCTCTTCTACAGAAAGTAAATATATACCCACTCTGATACCACTTGATGCTACCGTGACCCTCACAGTCCAACCGCTTTCACTAGGACCTTCTTCGAGTCAGGCCCGAAGAGCTACGATGCCTTCAGATCCCATGTCGGGACCTTTCGTCACCCACAGGGTACTTTGTTGACATCCTGGCTGTTTTCTCGGGAAATCGGGTTTCGCGATATTGCGAAACTTGTGGGCACGTTCACGTGCTACTCAAAACCCCGAACCCCGATAGGTCAAAGGGTCAACGCTTTCGTTCTTGTCGGGGATTTCCCTATCAGGAAAATCGACACCTGTTATGTCGCAATTCACTCTCCCCACCAATCCCCGAACTCCGAACTCCGATGGCACGTGCGCTATCTCCTCGCCACGTCACCTTCTCTCTCCGCCCTTTCGGGAATCGATGGATCGCAATTTTCACCGGTTGAAATTCCTTTGCACAATAAACCTCCGAACGCTGAATCCCGACTTCTCGGGATCTCGTGCCACCTGTCCCCTGACGATCAACAGCTCCGATTATATCAGGAAATTGCCGATCGTGATTTCAACGAATGCAAAACTCTTGCCTCTGGGAAACCCGATATGCGGAACCCCGATGTCTCTTGATTCTCCCTGTGCCTACGGGTTAATTCCCTCGCAGCTTCTCCCAGATCTCATGGTCAGCGAGACTTTCGCTAATCTGTCCGGTAGATCCTAGTCGTCAACTCCTCCTCTTTGACATTTTCTTGAAATGACCAAGTGCTCCTGCCGAGACTGGTTCTCTAAACCTACATTCGTGGTCCCTACTTGAGACCTTCCTTGGAAAAAATATTCCCCGTTCCCGGATAGTAAGATCACCAAGGTTCTATCTCTCTTGATCTTGTTCACTCTAACTTCTCCAGAGGAACATATGCGCACTCCTTGCGCTCACGCTCAACCGCTTCTCAAATGTGGAATTCTTCAGACTCGGTGCACTTCCGGCAACAACAGTCCTGCCTTCCTTTTCTTAGACTAGCTACTGAGACTTCAAGTTCATCCTGCGCTCCTCCTGCACAACTCTATCAACCCAATTCAACTTCTGGGCAATCGAGAATAAGAGTTTAACTGTCGAGCCTCATCAATGCACTCTATGCGGATGAATTCAACTGCACTCTATGCAGGAATCCCCTGGCTCAGATAGAGAAACAATTGAAACTTATTCTCTTCTCTATCTATGAATTCTATGAAAAACCTTAGAGATCACATGCAAAACACATTCAAAAGAAGATGCATACAAGGAATACAAACATTCTGAGCATAAATCAACACAGAGAAACAACACAAACCATGAAACTGAATCAAAGACTCTCTTCTATTAATTCAATCTGTACATGGGTGTTCTTCACAAATTCTTTTCTCTGCTCTTCTTTTCCTTCTTCTGAATGCTTGATAATCTGAATGATGTTACAATATACAAAGGAGGGTGTCTATATCCATTTTCCCTCTCGAAAACTGAACTATCAAATCTACAATTAAAGTTCTATCTAACAACATTAAAACTATTAAATGCCTTAGCTACCTAAGGACGTGAGCTTATCCGCTCAAGGTCCATTTACAATACAAGGACGCTTCTTTATGAATGCCTTCATTTAAAGGGCGACGCACCAACTTTCAAGTATTTCAAAATTTGTAGATGCTATCCAGCTGTCTTTTCTGCTCCATGCATTGGCTCACTTGATGAGTGAGCGATGCTCCTGCATCAGAGCATTTGAAAAGGCATTGAATAACATGTCAATGCGGTTGTTGATGAGTGGCACAAATACCCTTCCCTCCAAAGGGCTGCTTGAACTCCCAGTCTTGGATCATTTGGATTTCTGAGTCAGAGTGACTTCTTGGGCCCCTGCGGCAACCGAAAATATTTTACCCACACATAGGCTCCTTCTGCGAGTGACCACGGATGTGACCGTGGGTCTACCTCCTTCATGGTTTCGTATTTGGGGATATCCAAAATCCTTTATTCACTCTGTCCCGAAGCACTCAACTCCAATTCCCCAAACTCACACCTGCATCTCCTCATATTCACGGACCCATAATGGTTCAAACTTCATGACCCCACGAAAATCTAGGCCTTTCACTTACGATCTCCACTTTCCTGACTTCCAAACTCTTGGATCTCATCACCACATTTTCTCTTGTGATCATCAGTCGATATTGAATCACAACTTTAGACTTCATGACTCGGCCTTCGTCAAGTTTCCAACTTGTCGAACTACGAAATATCTAAATACTTTGTAGCTATACTTCGTGTAGCTTTACTAGATCTAATAGTTTGGAGTTGTTTGTCTCCCTCTGAGAAAAAATCTTTCACTCACTAGCTTTGACAAGAAATTTAAGGTTTCCTTTCCTTGTAACTTTCCATCACTGTCCCTCCTAAGCTTTCCTTATTTGATTTGTTCCCCTAAAAAATCTCTTCGACCCTTAGTCGAATTCCTGGGCTGTGCACACCTTGTAACAAACTTCTCTCCTCACTCACTCCTCTATGGATTATTTTTCACTCCTTGAGACTGTCGATGCACTCCTTGTAGATGTATAAGTTCTGCTATTTCTTCTGATCTTTTGAGCTGAAACAGACTTAGTCACGCACCCCTTGCAGATGCTATGCACACCTTGCACTTGCTCAATAAAGAGAACCCATTTGGAACTTATATACCGCAAGCAAATGAATCATACATTCAAGAAAGAAAAAACATTCTTGGATTCAAGAACAAAAACAATAGAGAATTGGAAAATAACAAAAACTCTACCATTCATTCAGATAGATATGCGCATACAGACATTTGGGACAATATATCTCTATTATATTCATGCAACTAAAAATTACATACATTCATATAACTTTCTCTGGATCTCCTATCTCTTAGCTTACAATGGAAATCTTCACATACTAGATTCAACAAAAACCCAGCAACAACCCTTACTGGGCAATAATACTAAGCTTTATACAAAGAGGTGCTCTGCGAGCATTCCCTCCAACTATGCTACGCTACCTTAAATGGAATTAAATGCTATCAACTACTTAATGCCTATTCCAATAAATATTGCACCAGACAGATAAGAGCACAACCTCCAAATATGTACTACGATCTGATATGTAAAACAAATACATCCCCCCATCATCTTCTGTGATGGCTCAGCCTTAAAAAATTTAATACATTCATTATTCAAAAAGTTCTATCATATATCACATTAATACATTGATTAGTTTGAAATCAAAATATTTTAGAATGTGTGCTAGTGCACCCAGTTGTCCTCCATGCTTGTGCTTCACTGGCGATGCTCCTGCATGATACTCCCTTGGCTGAAAAATTCATGGAATCCTCTCCATAAGCTCCTGCATCGATCTTTCATGCTTTTGGATCTCCACATCATTGACCTAGTTAGAATCCTCTACTAGTCATCTTTTCCATTTCACCAAGTATTCAAAATATGTCTTTCTTCTGGTCTTCTTGCCAATTCTTTGATCTATGATATTTTCCATCCACGACTCCTATGCTACATGCATTTGTTTCTCCCATTGAATCTTCCTTTGATCTCCAACTCCTTCGGTTCCATCTTCCCTGTAAAGGCACAGGTCTACAATTTTGAATATGGGCGATATAACCACATCTTCTGGAAGCTCTTACTCATAAGATTTCTCTCCAAATTTCCTCAAGATTTTACATGGCCCTATCTTTTTCAACTTCAACTTATTCTATGTTCCCCTCGTGAATCTTTCCTTCCTCGGATGTGCTAGAACTTGATCTCCAACTTCAAATTCAAGATTTCTCCTATGTTGATCAGCTCTGCACTTGTACTTACTGCTGGTCTTCTTCAATTGCTCCTTGATCTGATTATGAAGTTCTTGCATCTCCGTAGCAAAATCTTAAGCTCCGACGCTCCTAAAATCACTTTGCTTCATATCTCTTAATTTCTAAACTCCTCTCAGATTCATTCCATACACGATTTGAAATGGAATTTTCCTAGTGCTTCTGTTCACTAAGTCATTATATGCAAACTTGGCTTGTGCTAGAATTTGATCCCATTGACTATGGTGTTCAGTGACCAAACTCCTCAAAAAGTATCCTAGGCTTCTATTCACCACCTTGGTCTGTCCATCTGTCTGTGGATGATATGAAGAACTAAAACATATTTATGTCCCCAAATTTTTCCACAAAGTCCTCCAGAAATGACCAATGAACTTGGTATCCCTGTCTGAAACTATACTCCTCGGCAATCCATGGAGTCTTACAATATCTTTGAAAAAGAAGTTTGCAACATGTGTTTCATCACTGGTCTTCTGGCATGGGATAAAGTGTGACATATTCGAAAATATGTCCACCACCAAAAATATGGAATCACTTCCTCTTTGTGTTATTGACAATGCCAACACAAAATCCATGCTTATCGCATCCCAAGACCTCTTTGGAATATGAAATGGCTGATACAATCCAGTGTTTTTTTTATTTCCCTTGGTGCACTGACAAATCTTACAGTTGCTCATAAATTTCTTCACCTCCACTCTCATTCCTGGAAAATAATATGAACTGGCTATTTGGGAAAATGTTTTTTCATGGCCGAAGTGTCCGGCTTGACCTCCGCTATGATTTTCCTTCAACAAATTCTCCCTCATCGAGCATCTGGGTATACACAACTAACATCCTTTGAACAATAACCCATCCTGAATCAGATATTCATCCTAAGGGCTTCTGTCCTTGAGCACATGATTCACACATGCTTCATATGCTTCTCCAAATTCTGGATTACTGTGATACATTTCCTTAAGGTGATTGAACCCCAAGGTTTTGATTTCAAATTCTTGTAGAATTAAAATCCTCCTGCTCAATGCATCAACAAATTTGTTAGCATTTCGAGAAATATGTTTAATTACAAAAGTGAAATTTTGCATAAACTCTATCCACTTAGCATGTTTCTGGTTTAACTTCTCCTATCTGGTTATGAATTGAAAAGCATGATTATCGCTATACAAAACAAACTCCTTTGGTACGAGATGATGCCTCCATTTCTTCAATGCTTGGATTATGGCATAGAAATCTTTGTCATATGTGGAGTACTTCTGTTTAGCTTCATTCAACTTCTCATTCAAATATACAATAGGTATGTGGTATTGGCTTAAGACCGCTCCAATTGCAACTCCACTTCCATCACACCTTTCCTGAACCATCTTTCTGAAATCCGGTAAAACCAGAATCAGTTGTTCAATTATCTTCTCCTTCAATATGTTGAAGCTCCTCTCAGCCTCCTTTGTCCATTTTAAATACTTGTGTATTTTCTTTACTGTATCCATCATCTGAGCACTAATCCCGCAAAAGTTCCTGATGAACTTCTGATAAAAAGTTTCTAACCCATGGAAGCTCCTTACCTCAAAGATATTCTTTGGTGACAACCATTGTTTGATCACTTTCACCTTTTCAGGATCCATCTTCAACTCATTTGAAGAAATAAAAAAACCCAAATATATGAGATTTGTATTCAAGAAAGAGGACTTTTTCAAATTGATTAACAACTTCTCTCACTGCAGCCTCCTGATCACCAATGCTAAATGTCTCAAGTGTTCCTCCTTACTCTTGCTAAAGACCAGTATATCATCTAGATACACAATCATGAACTTACCAATGAAATCCTTTAATAATTCATTCATCAGTCTCATAAAAGTGCTCTGGGCATTTGTTAAGACAAATGACATAACAAGCCATTTATATAATGCCTCATTCATCTTGAATGTTGTTTTCCACTCATCACCTTCTCTCATATTGATCTAGTGATATCCACTTTTCAAATCTATTTTTGAAAAATAGTTAGCTTCGCTCAAGAAATCCAATAAGTCATCCATCCTTGGTAATGAAAATATGTATCTGATGGTAATATTATTTATGTCTCTTGATTCTGTACACATTCTCCATCCTCCATCCTTCTTTGGACTTAATACAATTGGTACTGCACATGGACTCAAGCTTTCTCTGCCCAATCCTTTGTCTAACAGATCTTGAAACTGTCTCTTCACTTCCTCATTTTCTTGAGGTGTCAACCTATATGTTGCTTTATTCGGAAAGATTGCTCCTGGTATCAAGTCAATGTGATGATTGATGCTCTTGATAGGTGGCATTGATCTTGGCAACTCATCCACTACAATATGAGCAAGTTTCTCTAGTAGCTCCTGAACTTCCTTAGAGAAATATTCCAATGAAGTACTAGTAAGGATAACCCTTGGTTGCCTTACTACAACAAACTACATCTCATGTCCCTTCTTTACTTCACTGAGGATTTCCTTCCCACTCATGAGAAGTATGCTCGCCCTGACTTCTTCTTTCACCTTATTTTCCTTAATCAATAAAAAAATGTGTGTCCTACCATTTTTATCTAAGGTTTATGTATTTCTCCTCCCGTCATGAATAACATTCCTATCATATTGCTAGGGTATTCCCAACAAAACATGACATACATCCATAGGAATTACATGACATAGGATCTCATCCCTATATCCTTGTATTTTAAAATTAACCAGGCATTGTTAAGTAATTGTTACCTGATGACCTTTCTGCAACCATGAGACTTTGTACGATGTAGATGTGCATTCGTCTTTATATCTAGCTTTTCCACCATCTCCGTGGATACTAAGTTGTCAGTGCTCCAACTGTCAATTATCACCTTACAAACTCTATCCTTCGTTTTGCAATATGTATTGAACAAATTGTTCCTTTGCACTCACTTTTTGGCTTCTGGCTCTTGCTTCAAAAGAACCTTCTTCATCATCAAGGACATTCCATCCTTTGCACCTTCTACCTCAACATATCGCTTCTGCGCTTCTGAGATGTGAGTTTCACCTCCTTTCTCTATCTCGGGACAATCCCAAGACATATGTCTTGTATTTCCGTAGGAATATCATCTTACTTCTCCTCCTCTCCCTCTTTCTCTACCTTTGGGAAAAGAAATTCTTCCACCACTCTGTCTTCCTCAGGAACATCCTCCTTTCTTTAGAGTGACTATGTCATTTATCGACCTCTGTTCAAGCTTCGACCTCTGTTCTATTGACTCTGCTTCCTAGATAAATTCTCTTCTGCTTTCAACTCCATTTGATACGCGTCCTCTATAGTCCTGACTGTCATCATATTGAGTTCATATTGAATTTCGTATCTCATACCATTAATGTATCTGGAAACCTTCTCCTCATCTCTTTCCATCTGTCCAACTCTAATGTTCAATTTGTAGAACTCTTTTGTGTACTCCTTCACATTCAATCCTCTCTATCTCAAGTTCTGAATCCTCTTGAATAGATTTATCTGGTAATCCTTGGGCATGAATTTAGCCTTCAACTTGGCCACCATTCAATCCCAAATCTTGATATTTTGATTTACTTTGCTCCTTTTATCGGCCTATTGTTCATCCCACCACAACGTTGCATGTCCTTTCAACCTAGTGACAACATGCATTAACTTTTTATCCACTTCGACATCCTATTGGCATAGGGGCAGACCCAGGGTTCACTCCAAGAGCGCACCAACAAGCCCTAGCTACTGGCCCTTTCGGTAACACCTACAAAGTAGATGTAGTCTCACCCAAAGAACCTACGAGGGGGGTTGCAGGGCAGAGATGTCTACAACCAGGGCAATATCAAGTGGAACTAATACAACAATAATGTAGCATTCATATATCTCTTATCAACTAGATCTACTTTGTGCAGTTATAAATTTGATCTAACACAATAATGCAAATAATAGTATAACAATGACAGAGATCCAAGCATCAATCACACATATGACACAAAATATACGTGGTTCACCCTCTCTCTAGGGCTACATCCATAGAACTGTGCTTATGATATATTAAGATAAAACTTATAGTTCTGATCTGCGCTCTTAGTCAACAGATCTTCTCTCTTCTTCTCTCTGCCTCCCTCCTTCCTGCACACCTAGCTACAGGACTTGATCTTCTCACCTAGCTGAAGATATTACAATACTAGAAGGATCTCATGCTCAACACTCCTCTCTCTCATAGTACAATAATCTCTCAACCAACAATAATCAATATCAATACCCAACACTAGTACTAACCCGACCTAGGTCCTCCCGACCTATATTTATACATTATAGTCCCTCACCGATAGCCTTAGGTCGAAACCTAGGTGTCAAAACCCTAATTACCCAAAACCCTCGGTGTCTAAAACCCTAGGTCAACTTGACCCACCTTTTTAGGGCTTCACCAACCTGTCTTTCCTCCCTTCTTGCGCGGTGCTCCAAAGCATCCAATGGTGGATGTCTCTACTTGCTGAGTTGTCCTTGATCCTGGGCTAAATTTCCATGGTTTTTCCAAAAATGAGATTCATTATTTTAAAAATGATTCACCCAAATTCTATAAAATAAAATTATTTTACCTTAAAAATTGCCAAAATTTTATAAAAACTATATAAAATCCTTAGAAATTTGAATATTTTTACAAAAATATCGCTAATAATTTATAGTTGGAATATGAAGGATTAATAAGATTCG
>SNQJ01S0072893.1:63874-79466 GCA_010110895.2 Picea sitchensis | reverse complement strand
GACTAAACAGCAATATTATTTATATCAATTATAATGGTGCCTAATATTATCAAGAAAACTGTGTTGAAGTATCCTGAAGATCCTTCAACTATTGATACTTCAACTTGACATTGAAGAAGACAGGATTGAAGTACCACAGATATTCTTGCCTGTAATTATTTGAATTCAAAAATCTATTTTGAAGATCAAGTCAGTATATATGGTAGTTGAACCGCAGTTTCAGATATACTGATCTAAAATCTGGCAAGTTATGGTAATTTTCTGGAAGTTATGGAACAGTCAAATAATTTTTTTTCTTTTAATAAATTTTATATATTGTTTTTCTGCTTAACAAATTTAGAAGCTGTATTGTTTTTCTTCATTCACAGAATGCTTCTGGTCAACACAAGCAAATGGAAACTGTTCTACATAAGATATTCAACGGGCAAAAGAATCTCATCATGCTAGTGACCCTTTGGCTAAGAGGCCATGAGTGGGGAGTATCCATTTTACCAAAGTTATCTAGGACTTGGACCTGGGCCCTATGTCACAAGGTTCGCTGAACTTCAACCTTGAGGTTTGAAATTTGGTGAACCTAATTTTATTTTGAGGTTCGGCAAACCTCATGGCTGTTGACTGAGTCTGCAGTTCAAACTGGTAACCTTGTGTTACAACACAAGCTCGTAATCTATCCTTGCAGTTTCCATGCCCATCATACATTTTTTTTTATGTTTATCGATGTTGATTTCTTACTATTTTATGTTATATTTCATATAAAAGTTTATATATATATATGAACCTAATATCGAACCTCATCCAAACCTCATCAGAAGATTCGAATTTGAACCGAACCTAATAGTTGCTGAAACCAAACTTGAACCCCCCAAACTGTGTGACTTAGCCTGGGCCCATCCACTTTTTGCAAGCATTGGCGCAAATTTCCCTTGCTTTCACTGACCCAACAAACCATCATTGACCTGTATTGGGTTTTCGATTTCTTGTGGTAATATAAACTATTTTTTTAATGCACAGGGGTTTAAATTTGCCAGTTTTTGAATTTTCTATGGAAGACAAAGACTCCTATATAATTTGAAATCCCCTTAAAATTCACGGGTTACCACTTGAATGTATATGCCAGTTTTATTGCTTTCCAGTTTCATGGTAGTTAGCAGTGAAGGATGGAAAGATTCTTGTGAGAGTTGTTGTAGTGAATATCTGCAAATATGAAAAATTTGCCCTTCACGTGCTATGAAGAGTTGCAATTCAGATGTATATCCTATAAAAGGAATATCCGAATATGATTAGTATTACCTACTGCTAAGGCAAAGACTGAACTGAGTTGGAGAGATGATGGTAATTGGGACATGTACCCAACTGATGGGCATCAAATCCTCTGCATCAAGCAAGGAGATTAGCACAGAGGAAGGACAACCTTCCCAGCTTGCAGGTTAACCCTGAATGGATGACCCATTTTGGCAGTGATCTGCAAAGAGCGGTCACCCAAAGATGGAAAGGGCTGCAATTCATTTCTTGTGAGGAGCGGTTTGCTGACCACCCTAATCTTGGGAACCAAGAATCTTAAAATGAGCAAACAATAGGAAAAGCAAGCAATTGGAGAGCCTCATGGATTAAACAGCCCGATACCTATTAGAGGCCAGTCCATGGCTGATCCTTTGGACATGCTTAATGTCATGGGTTTTGAGAGAGATGAGCCAACAGTTGTAGCAAATTAACAAGAAAATATAATTATAATATCACTAGATAAAAGGACTGGAGAGTCTCTATATCAGCAGAATAGGTTGACCTGAAGATAGCCTATATACACTGCTTTAATACCAACTCCTCCAAGTCGTGCAAGTGGGTAAACACTCTGATGGCCATTCTAGTGGAAGAAGAGCAGATGAAGTGGGATGCCAAGAGCAACAAGAAGACTATCTTATGATTGTATATTTATTCATCTCCTTTTCTCATTCTTTATTCCTAGACCTTCATTTACTATCTACCTTTTGTGTGGTTATATGTCAGACTGGAAGATAGAAGGCTATATATATTGAGCTTCTTGGCCGCCTTTATTCTCACTTGTATATAGCATATGTTATATTTTTGGGTATTCCTTGTGAAAATTGGCTCTCTTGGCTACTTTGTCTTCATTCATCTATTCGAAGGGAGCGATACTTACATCTTGGTCCGAAGTCCTAATACCTCTCACTTGTTTCATTTGAGGTCATCCATTATCGGGTGTACATCTAGTTCTCTCTTAAGTCAATATATTTTCCTTATTTTGCTCAACATTCTTCGACGAGTTAGAAATTACACTTGTAACTCCACCTCATCCTTCCAACTTTCTTCATTAGCCTCCTTGCCAAGCCCATCTTTAAATACATTGATTGTCTATGCCATATGTCTCTATTGGGATTCTTTGAACTTTTGGAGACATAGGCTCCACTGCCTGGTCAAGACATTCCAGATTTGATGGTCCACAATTAGTATTGGCTTGTATAGACTAGTGCTCTTGGTATGCTTTGGATCTACTAGAAAAGTTCTTCTACAGAAGTGCAAGGGGGCCATTCCTTCCAGCTTCCCACACCTATAAGTTTTTCGCATCTTTTGTAGAGTGATACCATTGCCCCTTTGCTTTCATCCTCCTTGGTCGGGGCAAAAATCGTAGCGGCAAACCTCCTTTAACCATGAAGCAACTAAACCACTCCAAGGTAGCGAGTAGATCAAGGGCATAATAGAATGCAACTAGAGTAGCGACTAAACCACTTTAAGCTAGAGAGTAGATCAAAGGCATAATGGAATGGAATTAGAGACAAAGAATTTGGTTGACAATCAATTGAACCTACTCAATGAAAGGGCTAAATAAATGGAAAACCTATGAGAATCTTATGAAATTGGTACCCTTAATCCCAAAACAACCACTAAAGAAAAAACAGAGCATGTACAGACTGTCCTACCTTGAGGAAGGGACCTCCAAAAATATGGAGTGTGTTGATGATGTGAAGGAGGGTGGAAATCCAAACCTAATATGTAAGGAGACTCCACAATAAATCATATTCTACCATAGTTATCATGAAATGCAGAAGATTAATAAATAAGTAGCCATTTTGTTAATCTATATGCACACTATGATAGTTCTTTATGCTCTTCATAGAATTGCAAGCGTCAATTGTGGGAGGCTTGTTCCATATATGTGGGGCCAATTGCTCATCATGTTTCTAAGATCCTTTGATGCTCCATGATATTCTTTCAAACTGCCTGCCTTTGTGTTTCATATCTAGTGGTCATCATTGATTTACATGCTACTATCAATGAAACACTTGGGGAGTTCATCCTTTTCATTGTCCCCCTATAAAAGCCTATTAGTGCTTAATTCCTTTGTAAAATCCCATCTTTCATGTTCTTATTTATTTGATCACATCTGGAGATTACCTAAGTTGGATTTATTAGCTCCAAAGGTTTAATGCAAGTTGGGTAATTAATAACTTCGTACTTTATTCATTTTAAAAATATTTGATATCTCATTAATTTTGAAATTGAACAATAACCATCACGATAACCATGACAACAATATTGATCCATTTTTTTTTTTGTAAATAAAATGAACTATATATTAATATACATGGCATTACAAAATCTGGAGTCTGCCATTTGTCCGGCCACATCTGGGAAACCGGGACAGGTGGCCATCAAAACTCAAAAACAATTGTAACTGTTTGGACATGACAATGAAAATGTCTAACTAACAAAAATGGTCACAGTGATCGACTAACCAGTGGCCATGGCCGATTGACATACATCGTCTGATTGAGAATCTCAATTCTCTGTGTAATTGACATAGCCAAAAGAAAAACATAGACATGTGGGAGCTAGTCCAAATGCGAGCTAGGGCTCGAGCTGCAATGAGCGCTCTAAGCTGGGACAAATTTTTGGCCGCAGGTTAGGCACCACTTGCTTGTTGGAGCTTTCGTCATGGCGTTGAACATGAGGTCCATTCGCTGTCCTAGGATTTGCTGGATGTGTGCCTGGTCGTCAAGTTTCTGCCGCAGCTCAAAAATGAGTTGAAAATGCTCATCCGGGAGTCGAATCGGGGTAGGCGAAGGTGGCTCCTCCATCAGTTCCGCATCCATGTCCAACTCTGCATCTGTTGCTGTCATTGGAATATCCATTTGTCAACTGGGAGGAATTTCTTCCTCCACAATACATTCTCTGGTGCCATAAAAATGATCTGGAGTATGGGCTCTGAGAGGGGCAATATCTGGGTGAAAGCTAAGCGGAGGGGTGAGCTCGTTAGGATGGAGAATTTCCTCCTCGATTGGGCAACAGTCAATTGTGGGATTGGGGGTTAGAGGCCAGGGTTGCTGAGGTCAATTATGGCTTTGGTCGAGATAACTGGTAGTGATGAGGGCAAGCTGAGAGGGGGGGAGTCTATTGCGTCCGGTAAGGGCGCTATAGTACAACGAGCCCCTTCTGGATTTGCCTCTCTCTAGGCATGGTGTGGGTGTTCAAGTGAGGATTGGGCTGGATAGACAATGGAGGATTGACGGTGGGTGGCCAAACAATCGAGCACAAGGCAATGATGGAATGGGAGAGCCAAGGAACAATCAAGCACATGGCCAGGAGAAAGCCAAGTAACAGTCGAGCACGAGGCAAAGCTGGAATGGGAGAGCGATCCAGGGCACAAGCCTTCATAGTGCTTGGCGAATTGACAGGGGTGAATGCCATGAAAGCTGAGGTGACTGCTAGCCTGGTGCTAATACCTTGCTTGGTATGCCCAACCTGGTTTGCGCAAGGCTCCATTAAGTCACCTTGGAGTGCCCATTGCACTACCATTACTTATAGCTGAGTTCGGGTCATTCAGTCTGGAGGGAAGGGAGGCTGACGACAAGGGTTAATAACTCCCTATGCTGCTTATCTCCACCTGTCATCTCTTGAGAGCCACCTGTCACCCCATCCGGAAAACAATATTGATCCATTGTTAAAAGCGTAGTACTTATTAATTAAATTAAGGAATTATTAGTTTTTCTAAAATCTTATAATAGAAATAACAATTCATTTAATAATGTCATCATTATTCAAAATATAATGTTGAAACAATGCAAGTAGGAGCAACTATAAAGTCAAGATGTGGTGAATTTGCTTCGATAATTTCCTTTGGTTTGAAATTTATTCTCATTGGGTACATGTTTTATAGTTGCATAAAAAATCAAGTGTCAAACGATTGCCGTAAAGAGTTTTATATTTCCATAAAACTTATATTTTGAACATACAAATATACCACCTAAACTTTAAAGATCGAAGTGTATAGTTGCATAAAAATCAAGTGTCAAACGATTGCCTTAAAGAGTTTTATATTTCCATAAAACCTATATTTTGAACATACAAATATACCACCTAAACTTTAAAGATCCAAGTGTTGAGTGATTTCCATGTTAATTGTTATGCTTGAATATAAGTTAAATGTTTCAATGTTTTATATTTTCATAACACCCATATTGAACATACAAATACACCACCTCAACAATATGAGTAAATTCTTGGTGATTGAGGCATGCTTTGGATGAAGTAAATATAAAGTAATTATACACACTAGATATTATTTAAGCATGCTTTGGACGAAGTAAATATGAAGTAATTATACACATTAGACATGAGGNCACCTCAACAATATGAGTAAATTCTTGGTGATTGAGGCATGCTTTGGATGAAGTAAATATAAAGTAATTATACACACTAGATATTATTTAAGCATGCTTTGGACGAAGTAAATATGAAGTAATTATACACATTAGACATGAGGTTTGGTATAATTTCAATAAGATGTCAAAATCAACTTGATCATAAGTTTAGTATCCAAAATGAATGGTCGGAGTTGATTTTGAGATGATGTTTAAGGATTGATTCAATGTATTTCATTTTTGGTTTTGGGTTAAGGATTTTTTCATGCCAAACTCTAGACTTTCTCTTTGTTAGTTCAAGGTTCACACCCTTCAATCTATATGTAGCTATGTGCATAGGGGATTGAGCCTCTTTTCATGACCTTGCATAGGTTTTTTTGGGACATCCCAATGTTCCTTATGGCTTTAATTTGTGGGCACTAAACCTTTACACAAGACCTTGGGATTCCTTTCTACATAGTCATTTGGTCTTGTTACAACCCCTTTGGAGGCAACTTTCACACCTATCCTCATGCATAGTGGTCTCTTTCTCAAATATATTGCTCATCTTGTCAATGACACAACTTAGGAGTTGCCTTTTTCTACGATATGTCTTAATGCCTTGCTAATCTACCACAATTTTTTCTTTGTGGGTTGTTTAGGTCCATAAAGTTTAGCTGATCCATTGGGATTTTCCCTTTCATCGTTATATTTCTCTCTATTTGTTGAATCCGAGTACATGTAGGGATCGATGTCTTATTTTTCTATAGGCCGCAATGCATTTTTTGCCGTTGTTGTTGTTGCCTCTATACATGGCCTTGTAGAGCTCTATTATAAATCCTCATTGTGAAGCTTTTGATAACATGTTGCTATGATGTATGGCATTTGGTATGCCACTTATTTTTTCTTTATTTATTCAATTTTTGTATTTCCATTTTTCCATTTTTTCTTTTATTTTTAGAAATAAAATTAAAGAAAAGTGACAATAAAAATAAAAATGAAGACAAAATATATTAGAAATATAACTAAAAATAAAAAAAATATATTTCCGTTAAAATAATTTTGTTCAACAATAATTAACTCTTATCCCAAGCATAAATACTATAATAGATGCCGACATATTTAGGTTTTGTGGCAATGTAATGATTTTCTGAGTTATTATTAATTCATTCACTACAATATAAATAAAGTTTAATACTACTTTGTATTGTAGGGCTCTTTGATGGAAAGCACATGCACATGCAATTCGGAGTTGATGGAAAGCACATGCAATTTGGAGGAAATATTTCAGAGACAAACCACATTGAAGCAAAACCTTGAGAGAGCTTCCCCACGTTCTTTTACAAGTAATTTTTTGTATCATTTGTTTTCTCATGGGTTTGGATAGCCAACAGGAGAGTGCAGGCTCGATAGTTCTAACAATTATGGTTAGGGTTTCTTGTCAATGGTAGACACAATATTAAACTTGAGGGTTGTGGACCCGAGCATAAACTATCTTTTAGTTGGTATTTAAGTTTGTACAAAATTTTCAAGGAGGGTCTAAGGGTTGCCTAACTTGGAGTTGTTACATATATTGGATGTTGTATCAAATATAATATTGAAATATATGAATATTGAGTGGTTAGACTTTATGCATTGTTTTTATTTTTGAAAATTATGAAAAATTTCCTGTATGACTTGCAAGTATTGTGTTAAGTTAGCATTGATAATTGTATGATTTGCAAGTATTGTGTTAAGTTAGCATTGATAATTCAACTACATTTTATTTGTGATATTTGATTGTGCATGATTATAGGTGGCTACAATATGAAAGAAAAATAGAATTGTTCATTGTGTTTCAGATTTAATTGATTTATTCTTTGTTTTTAAGCAAGGTTAGTGTTTTGTTTTGCTTAGTTGTTTTAGAGCTACAAAGGCTTGCAAAGAAAATCACCTTATATTTTCCTTCAATTCCAAGCATAGTGCAAGTCCTAATTTGCTTCATAATTTAGTGTATTGGTGATAGCCTTTTACAAGTAGCACATAGTAAAGAAAATCATGAGGTACAAATTAGTGTTGCTTAAGAGGGTAATTAGTTATTCATTGATCAATATCCTTATATTTATTCTTTGGGTTACCTTTGGCTCATGGCATACAAATCTGCCTTACTTGGCATGATTAATGTAGCAAACACTTTTGTCCATTGTAGTTTTAAAATTTCAATAGATTTTTTTAACCTCAAACCTGGAACATATTAGAAAGACAATTTGTTTGTCTTTGGTTTCATTCTTATCTAAGAAATTATTATTTTCTTAAAAAAACATTACGTAACATGTTTATTCAACCATAAGTAGTCAGTGTTAGGCTCTAGTGAGGTCTTCAAATCTATTACCTCAAAGCTTTGGTGCTTGATGTTTATGTTCCTTACTATTGTACAAATTTCCTTTACACTGGATTTGGATTGATGGAAAATCTTTGCTTACATGATTCTTAGTCAATATATTTGGCAACTCTATTAGTGAAATTGGTAAGCCCTTAGAGCATGTCAACTTTTCAAAATTACTATGTAAATATAAAAATGAATATTTTGGAAGCTTCTAATAATTTAAACAACTCTTTTTTGTATTATGTGATGAGTGAATTTTAAAAATTTACTCCATGATTCTAAGAAAATATAGTTTCTTTTAGGATTATATATATTTCTTTTTTGGTGAAATATTGTCCCATTGCTTGTACTTAAGTAAGAGAGCGGTGTTGGCATTTGGACAATGTAATCCAAGGGATTTCACTCCAAATTTCTTGGATGGAGAACGATATTAAATGCCACGGGCATAAATGGTTGGTAACTCTAAAGGACTTATTGAGAATCAAGATTCGATGACCTCCTCTCGACATGAAAACCTTAATACAGTGTGGTAAACAAACCAAATTATCATTTGGGGATATATATATATATATATAAAGTTTAATTCCTTCTTTCATAAAAATAAATTTTAAAGGACTTTGTTTTGATATTTTTTCAAACCATAATTGGGTAAAATTATACTAATAAAAACTATAGCTAATGTTGCAGGGAGATTACATACCAGTGTTGTTCCATGTGTTTTCAAACCAATATCTAAACAATCCCCAAAAAGGCCTAATGCAATTCCAAAGCATAATTTGGCTTCATCCTTAAACAAAACTACCCATTACTTCTTAAATCTATATATTCTGTAAGATATACCTAAAATTCTTATAACCCGGGAAAACATAATAATTAGTAAAAGGCATGACGACTAGACACTTCTTCTAGACTTGTACTCTAAGGATCAAGGTCTTGCTTCACAACTTCCATGTCTTCATCAAGCTCGTGCATCACTTCGTCTTCCTTTGGCTCCCCCCCGAGTAGAGTTGACTGAGAGTCTTTGATTAGAGGCCCAAGATTGATCTCCCCTACTCAAATTGAGGGCCATATTTCTTAAAAGATTGCATTTTGCTTCCAATACTGCTAGTTGTTGCTTTAGTTCTACTAGAGACCCCATTATTTTAGCTATCTGGGAAGTGACCTGGCGTTCTATCTCATGAACTCTTGATGTGACAATAAGAATTGAAAATTTGTTACAATGGATATGCTCCTCATGGATTTTGAGGACTCTATGAATTTCTTGGAGTTCTCCTATAACATCCATGTTTTTAATC
Source organism: Picea sitchensis (assembly GCA_010110895.2). Taxonomy (NCBI): domain Eukaryota; kingdom Viridiplantae; phylum Streptophyta; class Pinopsida; order Pinales; family Pinaceae; genus Picea; species Picea sitchensis. The sequence goes on along the minus strand of SNQJ01S0072893.1, from coordinate 70,170 downwards.
CCCGATTTAGCAATGCGTAATGTAAATATGATGTATGGTCGCTGGGTTGGCAATGTAATATGTAATCATTGTATATTGAAATAATAAAATAAAATGTATCGTTGGTTGCATATGGACACAGACGAAGTCATGGGGGATAGGTTTTCACAAGAGAGGGGGTCCAAGGTGGGGATTATTCATGTGTATTAATCCCAAGACACATTTCTAAAATTATTATTTTATATGAACCTTCTATTTTCCTTTTGAGTGTATCAAAACCCCAATCATTTAATACACGTAAGAGGGTTGGTGTGAAATGTCATCTCACATAGTTATTTAGAGCATGGGGCTGAGTACAATCAACATCGGGGAATGTGAGAGTCAACATGTATGGGTAAAATGAAATTCGAATGGGTATTGAAGGTAGTTTTACAAGCAATTTTTGGGGACAACAAGAGTGTGTTTAGTGCTGAAGCTTGAAGGCAACCATAGTGGGTTTTGTGGGTAGCTTGTTGGAGCTATAATTACATGAAGAAGCATGTTGTTAGGCATTTAGAGTTAGATTTCTGTGCAAGATCCAGTGAGCTTGACGATGTGAGATTTTCCTGTTGCAGTTGGTATCCCTAGAGTCCCCAACAAGAGAGATTTCCTAGTCAACCTGTGATGGAGTCTTGGAGGGAAGTGGAATAGCTTGAGGGAATGTGTGGTAGAGAATGGGATCTCATTCCTTGGGTTGTGTAGGTTGAGGGGAAACAAAACTGGTGGATTGGGATGGTTGTAGGAATTTATCTTGCTTTGGATTATTTTGGGCCGAGAGTGGACAATAAACATCCTTAGGAGACATCATTTCTTGTGGATTCATATCCCCATCTCTAGGGTGACTTTGTATTGATATTTAGAGCAACAAGTCTATGGTTGGGTGGAACATCTATCCTCTGCAACTAGTTGCACATTTTCTTACAAAGATAAGTGTTTTCATCTCTATTCTCTATTCTTAATTATGGGTTTAATTTGATATGCATTTTACTCTGAGTTCTTGAGTATTTATATGTTATTGTGTGTATATGTAATTGGTTGCATTCATGTTTTTTTTTTAAATGCTGTTAGATACATGGATTTTTTTTCAATTATGCATGCATTTAGTTCAACGAGTATCAATTTAAATTGTTGGGTTTAGTAGGGGGGGGTGCTACATCTCCAAGATCCATTAGGCACCCACTCTAACGTTTATCTCCCACTATTTTGGGATGCACCACTTTTCCAGCAACAAAGAGCTCATGCCACACTTCTTGTTCCCTAAATGATCTCAAACAACCTGTTTTCAAACACTGAAAATGCTTCACATTAAGCAAATTAAAAGGTTGGAAATTTTCAAAATGAAAAGCCAAGAATAATCCTTGCTCTTTGATGTTAAAACAAGAGGGGGCACGAGAATACCAATGTCCCTATGTGCGAGTAAAACTCCAAGGGGGAGGCTCCCCTTATAATTTACAAGAAGCCAAAAGAAAACCAAACACTAGCTGGGATAAATCGATGAGGTTTCTTACTAGACCTTTTGGAACAAGAGACTTGGGTTTTCCTAGATGCATCTCGAGAAATAAGATCATTATCCCACTATGAATAGGAGTAGAACCAACATCCTGGACACATGCATGCACATTCATGGCTTCATATATGCGAAGAAGGGACTCACACTTCTTCTTATTATTGTCCAAGTGATATGCGTGATGCCTTGGGATATGAACCATGTGATGGATTAAGAGATTAATACGTGTCCTTGTACCCATAATTAATTAGGGGATGAATTGTTGATTAAAAGTGCCATAAACCATAAGCTCCCCCTCTTTAGAGTTGATGCATGATTTTCCCACCGATTTGCATCACAATTGTTCTCTCACATAACGTGATAGTATTTGATTTTATTGAAGGTGCTCGCCTCTTGTTTACTTCAATAAATTATTGGTGCTAAGGGGCTGTCTATCGACACTGAGCTATAAACCATATGATTTACGATTGTCTTAGAATCTCCTATCAAAATCAATGATCGAGCACTAGTGCCTTCAACTATTTCTAAGCCTTTCCAGAGCACACATGCTTATGCTTGATTGTTGGATACAATACCAAGACCCCGTGTGAAGGAAGTTCTTATTGTTCTCCCGAGGTCCATGATGACCCCCCTGCACTTGCCACCCCAACTTTGTTTTGATTTTTAATTTAAAAGAAATATCAAATATTGTCTACAAATGAAAATAAAAGAGGTTAAGTTTGGTTATATATATATTTAGAGGAAAACCCTGTAAGAATTTTTTTAGGTACTTCCTTGCATTTGAGGGTGGTACTTAGTACAAATCTTGGTACTAATTATGCAACAAAAACAACGAGTGTGGGAAATGACTCCAAAACCTCTTATATAGCACTTAACCACTCAAATTAACCCACCCACCCACACACATATATCAAATCATTTTAATTTAATTTGCTATATTAAAAAAAAATATATAATTTTATTTTCTCTTATTTTATGGTGAATACAAGATTTTTTTTTTTTATCAAGTAAACCTTTTGTGCTTTGACACATAATCATAGGTCTTCCAAAATTCTATGGCCTTCTTTATGACGATCCCAACAAACATATAAGAGAGTATGTCATTCATTTCCTTAGGGATGCCCCATCACCTTATTATAACTTGGACCTTTACATAGCCACTTAGTGAGAAAGCATTTGCTTGTTTTACTCATTTTGAAAACTTTTGTCTAGATTAGATAGAGAATTTTTTTATTTAATATACAAAAATTAACAATCATAGACACATGTATATGTATATACAATTTTATATTAAAATTTCATATATATATATAGATTTCGAGAAAAAAATCTTTATATTGATATTTCAAACAAGAAATCAAATACACATTTATTGACCTCCAGGCCTTGATACCAAAACACCCCATATTGTAGTGACCTATTACTTCTTACAACCTTGCCTTAACATTACATAATTATACGACCCTTCTGAACTATCAAATAAAATCTTTTTGCGCAATTGCCTAAGGGGTATTATCCTTGAACTCTTGTTTGATCAACACACCTTCTCGAACTGTCAAGGATTCTTTTGAAAGAGTATCTTCCTTGTGATTGAACTCCCTATTAACACGGATAAACTAAATTTCATCAAAATCTACTTTCAACACCTAAATTTTATCCATGATAGACCTTAATAGAAGATTAGTGATGTTGCTTTAACCATTTTTCCAATCTATTACAAGTTTAGAATCACCCAAAATATGGATCCTTTTCACCTTTTGTTCCAACACAACTTTGAGCAAGATTCAGAGTGCATAAAGTTATGCTCTATTGTTGGTGTTGAGCCAAACCCCATACTTTAGAGAAAAATGATGTGAACTTTTGAGAAAGAGAATGGTTCATGCTCCCCACTCACATGGATCCTTGAGTTATCCTTGGACATGATTGTTTTAGGGGAGTACTTCCTTCACCAAAGGATATTTTGATTTGATGAGTGAGTCCTCCCAGATTTTCCTCCAATCCTTCAAAGATCATCTTATTCCTTGATAGCTAGATTCCCCAAATAACATAACATGGAAGAGCCTTAAAAGTACAAACATTTCTATCAACAAACCAAGATAAAAAAAAATTCTAACAAGGTTAATTTATCCCAATGATTATGTATATTTAAATGTTGAAATATTTCCTTCGAAACAAATTTGGTAAATGAACAATNGGATAAACTAAATTTCATCAAAATCTACTTTCAACACCTAAATTTTATCCATGATAGACCTTAATAGAAGATTAGTGATGTTGCTTTAACCATTTTTCCAATCTATTACAAGTTTAGAATCACCCAAAATATGGATCCTTTTCACCTTTTGTTCCAACACAACTTTGAGCAAGATTCAGAGTGCATAAAGTTATGCTCTATTGTTGGTGTTGAGCCAAACCCCATACTTTAGAGAAAAATGATGTGAACTTTTGAGAAAGAGAATGGTTCATGCTCCCCACTCACATGGATCCTTGAGTTATCCTTGGACATGATTGTTTTAGGGGAGTACTTCCTTCACCAAAGGATATTTTGATTTGATGAGTGAGTCCTCCCAGATTTTCCTCCAATCCTTCAAAGATCATCTTATTCCTTGATAGCTAGATTCCCCAAATAACATAACATGGAAGAGCCTTAAAAGTACAAACATTTCTATCAACAAACCAAGATAAAAAAAAATTCTAACAAGGTTAATTTATCCCAATGATTATGTATATTTAAATGTTGAAATATTTCCTTCGAAACAAATTTGGTAAATGAACAATGGACAAAAAGGTGATCCATTGATTCACTGTCAATCTTGCACAAGTAACACCAACTAAGTACAATCCAACTTCTTTTTTGTATATTATCCCATGTATAGATTCTGTTTAAGGCTATCCAAGTGAATATCTTGACTTTTAAAGGACATGGTAACTTCCATGTTACCTTCCACCACCACTACCTTTCATCTCCCACATTCTCACTAATTTTAGCTATGTAACTAGATTTGCTATAAGTATCCCTATTGTTGTATTCTTAGACAAACTTAGTTCACCATCATGTTCTGACAGGCATATGGCATAGTTTTTAAGTGAGTTGCTATATTTTCCATTCCATTGCCATCTCGGTCTTTAATCCCAAATCTACAATAGATTTCCAAACTTGTAACACTGCTCCATGAACCACTGTCGCTAAAGCTTCTGCTAAAGTTGTGATGCCTCTATTACGAATGTGCATCATAAAGTTTTGAAAACCTATAATTATCCCCACATCTAATCCATGGGTCCTCAACTATTTTCACCTTAGTATCCTTTCCATTTTTCTAGGAAACACACGATCCTAAAATATCATAGGATTTAACTATAGATTTCCACACCTTAGATGCTCCTTTAAAGGATTTGGGTTCTTGTTTAATCCATTTTTTCGGATCCCTATCCTCCAAGTATTTTTCCATCATCAACTTCCTCCACAATCGTTTGCTAAAAAAAATCTTCCAGAGACTTTTGGCTACTAAAGCCTATCCAAATATATGTAATTTTTTAAACCCCTAACCACCAAACTCTTTTAAAGTGGCAATCCTTGACCACTTGAAAAGGGGAATTCCTTCATTTTCCTTACTTCTTGTTTGAAGAAAACCAGAACATTTTCTACGAATCCTTTCAATGATACTCTTTGGAATATGTACAATGGATAACTAATAGACATGAATTAGCTTGAGTATAGACTTAACTAGTTCCAAATTTCCACCCATGGACAACCATCTATGACACCAATAATTGATTCTATCCTCAATCTTTTTGATTATCCATTACTGGTCCCCCTTTGTATAATTATTTGGTTTAAAAAAAAACCAAATACTTCACTCCATTATGAAGGGGCTCCATCTTCACTGGAAAAATCTAAGCAATTTGCCTCTTCAAAATATCACTCAAGTCATTAAACAAAACACAATATTTATTGATGTTAATTTCCAACTCTATTTATTTACAAAAGGAATCAAGTATGATTTTGAGGTAGTTCACCCCCCTCAATTTTCCCCTCCCAAAAAGGATAATGTCATGAACAAATAACAAGTGAGAAATAAAAACCGTCCCTGCAATTTTGATCCCTCCAATGAATCCATTTCACATGGCTTCCGTAATTAATCTGTTTAAAGCTTCTGCTACTATGAGAAATAGGAAGGGTGCCAAGGGACACCCCTTCTTGAGACCCCTAGATGCCTTGAATTTTTTTGATGGTGAATCGTTGACCAACACTGTGAAGTTGACTGATTCTAAACACCCCATTATCTAGTTCACCGATTGAAGGTTCAATTCAGTTTGAAGAAGCACCAATCTCAATAATAACCAAATAACTTTATCATATACCTTAGATAATTCAATATTCATGACCATTACTACCTGCTTCACACCTTTGATCGAATGAAAACCTTTATGTGTAGTCCCAACTGTCTCATGGAGCTGCCTATTGAATATAAAGATGAATTGTCCTTTTGTGACCATGTTTTTTTTTTTGAGTAAGAAGTATTGTATTACCTATTATAGATGTAGTGTACCTTTTTGCTTACCAAGGCTTTTAACGCACTATATAACAATCTGTACACACTTACGTTGGATTTACATAACACATACATTCCAGTATATACTCCACATGCATTTAACAATTAAACACATTCAACACAGAGTATTCATATGAAGTACTTCCATAATCAGCAAGCAATTAGCTTTTCATATTAATTCATATACACAACGGAAAACATGATACATAATATATACA